>WMED01004075.1:0-21202 GCA_019650415.1 Pipa parva
GACTTAATGCAGCTGTATAAATAACCAGCAAGTGTTCCCTACAGGAATCTGATTAATTGGTGCATACACACAATAACGGTTAGAATGCGTGGAGTGTGACTGCTCAGTACACTGGAGGAATAATTGTAAAGCTCACGTGTACTTCATCAAACAATGAGTGGCAGTTAGATGATCCCGTCCATGTGCTAATAGGGCTCCTCATATCAGGAAGGTAGGGATGGAGTGTAGGAGGAGGCTTAGGGCGCCATTTTAAATTAACTGGAAGCAAAACTCTCTCAGGACCTTGTCCATTCAAAGCTATAATATTCTAACAGCAGTTGAGTTTATCTCAGGGGAAAATAGCCAAAAGCATTTATCAGATATCACGTGCACAGTAACAGTAGAAAATTGTTTATGTTTAAAAGTGTCTTACTATTAATTCTTGGGGGAAATTTATAAAGGTTATTTCAACTGGTTTGATCCATTTTTGTTTTTCACTTTTTTTGATGCTTTTGGAAATTCTTTCACTGTTTCTTTTGTTTTGCTGTGCTTTTCAATTGAACTGATTTTAAATAAATGATTTTGAATATTGAAAATATCTCGATAATGGAAAAATATGGATTTGTTAAATTGGCAGTGTTTTCAGTGGAGTTCCATCACGGTTTCCGATTGATATTTCTGGTATTTATCAATGGGGGAAACTGGTTAGAAAGTGGCAGACTGCGATGATTAAGCGCCAAAGCACGAAACGCGTAGGCCTGGTTATCGCTTGTTTTTAATGGACTTACAATAAAAGAATTCATTTAACGATTGGGAGTGCCGGATTTTCTTTAAAGGATTTCCATTGATATTTAAATCGCCTGTATCCTGGCACCCCTCATTTACTCTTTTGGGATTTGAGCTGTTGTTTGGCAAACATTGTTTTTGATTAGAAAGTGGCAAAACCTTCTCTATAGGAAATGTACGGGTGGTTTTGAAATGGTTTGATGAATCAGCGAAAAAAAAGGGGGATGTGGATATCGTGAAGATATTTCACCATCGCTATCAAATGGAAAACCTTTTTGTTTTCCTATTATAATAACTGTATGCTAACTGGGACCAGTCCGGATCAATACCTATACACCACTCTGATATGCTCGTTTTCTGTTAATTTTGCATAAAAATATGAAGATCATCTGCGAACTGATGAATTCTCATCAATTCAGGTGGCTACGCCCTGACTCTCTACTCCATATTGACTAATCAGCAGATTCCCATACCAAGTCTGTAACCTTGCCAGAATTCCCATAGTAAAGTCACTCCCGTGTCAGTAGCAGTCTATTGTGCAGTGTGTGACCGTCATCAGCCGGCGAATTCATCAAATCGCAGTGTTTTCCAAAAACCGGAATATGGGGAAGTGCTAAATTCACACTTTTACTTAACAATTAAGATTTTGTTAATTACCCTCATCTGTGTCTACAAAATTGTAAAAATGAATTCCACAATGAACAACTTCTCTAAGATGGCAGTTTAAGTTTACCATTTATCACAAAATCTGTGTCAGTAACTTGTCACCACCTTCAGCTCCCTGTCTTACACATTTAAATCTAGGAATCTGGAATGCATTGACTGTCTATAATTAAACACAAGAAATGCAGACACTAAATACTCTAATAAACCTGAATACATGAATTAAAATTCCACAAAACTGGGGGGTATAGCTCTACATAATGACAATTACTAATCGGATGAAAAGTTACCAGATTAGTAACACATACCCTGCTGTAAATACCCAATATGCCACTTCATTTGGACAAATCCATGTATTCCGGCTGGTGTGTCCTGTAGAACTATCACTTTGACACATGAAAACTGCTTAGATCGTTGTTGCATTGAGAACAAATACATAAATAAACTGATTACTAAGCAAACGTCATAATGTTGTGAACTGTGAAACAATTTTTCACAATGCAGGAAAGCAAGGCTGAATTGAGAAACTGACGCATATGCAGAATAAATCACACTTTGATTATTTAATTTTGTTATTTAATTACCTTATCAATGCAAGCAGAAAATTAATATATGATATTTGATTAGTCAACTGATTCTGGAACCCAGAAAAAAATAAAGTAACATTTTTACAATAAATTGCACAACTGAATACAGGGAAAGTGTACCCAGCCACCAATCTCTCCCCGTCACATCGAATAACAACAGGGGAGGTAGGGTGGCTGGGAAATTGCTGAAGAATCAGCCATAGGTGCAGGTATCTCATTTGGGTATGACACTCCCTTCATGACAAATATATATTTCTATTTACTTCGGGGGAGTACACCGCAGATTTTGGCATGCAGCCGGTGAAGAGCATCCCAGCCACCCTCCCTAGGCCTAGATATTTTCAGTAAATGTATATTTGCTAGACACATTGTAATATGTATTTTCACAACCAGTACCTGTTTTGTAAAAAAAAAAAATAGTTGTCTTTACTGTCACAGCTTTAAGGTGGGGATTTTGGTAAGTAAGAACATAATCTGGATCCTTGGTGAGTTGTAGCAGTGCCGCAGTTGCACCTGTAGCCATTGGCTTGGACATGCTTCTCAGTACTGCTGGAGACTCTTGGAGCTTATGAATGAGCCTGTAGGTCACGACCTGGTAGTGTCCTTGCTGCAAAGGCCCTATGCCCTTGCGGGGGTTAAGGGTAAACACTGGGGGGCTCCTTAGACTCTGCATCTCAGGTGAACCAATGTCAGCCCTGTGGTGGTAGGACCAGAAAGGCTGATTCCTGTGACAGTTCTACTGATACCCTTGACACCATTTCTGACATTTTAAATGTACACCACATAATGGCAAGGTAGAGTAATGAGGAAGCACCATAAATTGGCCTTGAAAATTAACTGGGTTTATGTTCTGGTACTCCGAGTAAGAATGTCTACCTCTGATGACTATTTTATTAGCCATGCAATTATGTAGTTTAGTATTTCTAATGCAAAATGGAAATTTCCAGTGAAAAATAGTTAAATGAAAGGTAATTAAATGCATCCACATTTGGGAATTTGCAACTCGATAACACATTTACAGAAATGACTTGTTTTCTCCAACACATATAACATGTGATTCTAAACTCTCCAAAGGAGTGCCGCATTTGATGATATATGTACTGTAAACTTAAAGGGATGACAAATATATTTTTTTTCATTATAAATTCAATTGCTAAACAGAGTAAGAACTAATTAGTTAGTAAAGCTGTTACTCCAACATGCAATTACTTTTGTGATAAAAAAGTAAATAATGTTAAGTGGTAGCAGATGTCTTACTTTCAACTAGAATATACAGTATCTATAGTGTATTAATTATCAGACAGATGTGAAGCTTTGTAATTCACTCTTGTATTTATAACGTAATTGGCCTTTAAACAGTCTGGAGGTAAATGTAAGGCTCAGATAAAGCTAAAGCTTTGAATCAGTGATGTCAAATTGAGCAATGTCTCCAAAGCTTTCATTGTGAATGTTGCAAAATGAATTGTATGATGTCAAAGGGTATGTTTATCCAAATGTCAACTACTGTGATGTGTTTCCACCTTGTTCATTCTCTTTCATGGTTTTCTCTTTGTCTGCCGTTGTGTGTGTTCAGGATTTGATTTCACCCTCGTGGTATTTATAAACATCACAATTAGGGTAAGAATGTTCCCTAGGTTCCCACAACTAAAGGCACTATTGCAAAACTAAAGGGGTCAAGTGAGGGTCCTACACCATTTTTCTATTTTTCCAGTGGGTGTAAGGGGTAATACTCACCCGCGACTCATTTCTTCTGTTCAACATTGGCATTTGTCGCGGTGGCTATCTTGGCCTTCTACCTGTGCTCAGTTAGATTGCATGCCAAACAAACGTAATCTGGCATCTGTGCAAAGTGGCGATGGAAACAGACTCAAGCGCAGCATTGCATTGCGGATGCGTCACTGTCAAGGTACCTGTTTAAGGTGATCTGATGCCAGGACAGGCTCCCGATTAAAGGACTCCTTTGAAGATCCTGGTTGTGCTAGTTTTGTTATTGGTTTACTCATCTATGACCTTGGGCCATGTTCCGAATCCATTTGACCTCTACCTGTCTCGATCTCTGGCTTTGTTATTTTACTTCCATTCTGTGCTGCCAGCCTTGACCTTGATAAGTGACCCAACTACTCTTCTGTACTTCACTTTTGTTCCTGTAACCCTGTGCCCTACAGCCCGCGACCTGGATACTGCACCACAGCCATGTCCTATCCTCATTGCGGGGGGGGGCTCTAGGTGAATACCGGGGGGTATCTTAGACTCTATGCCTTAGGGTCTGTTACGCTATTCCTTGCCAGATTCTACAGTATGGCTGCTTACTCCAACTCCCCCCTCAATTGCCTGGTCCAGCGTAACAGTGGGGGACTTATGCCCTCTACACTACTGGGCAAAAATGTAAAAAAAAAATTGGTTAATGGAGAATAAAAAAAACACCTGAAAATAGAAAAGTGAAAGGGGATGTAAACTCAAAACATGTTTTTGTTTATTTGTTTACTTTGCTTGCATGTAACAATAAATCACACAGGGTGAGAAATCCATGGACAGTGCTGACCTCATTTTTATTATATTAAATATCAAGGAAAACAAGCCTTAAGTCTACTTAAAATACTCTGTTCAGATAGAAAATTTTTTTTATAACATTTAGGTGACATTTTCCTAAATCTATAAATGCAATATATTTTCCCATATTTTTCACCAAATTTCTAGGGTGATCAGAGTCCATGATGATCATGACAGTCACCGTGGTCCTCTTCATTTCCAGTTCCTGCTGTTTTGACAAAAAGTGCAATCATAGTATCAAATTTTTCCTTTCCCTCCCTCTTCCTAATCACCCCTAGAGTTAATGAGTCTATAGTGCTCCTTTAAGAGACATACAGTAGGTTGCATATTGGTAAACATTTGAAAACAAGTTCTCATTTCATTAAATTGATGTCATAAGTTCACTAAAAATCCGAGGTCATATATCAATTAGTGAATCCTATTATTATGGAATGTTTCTAAACAGGTATTTTTTTTCAGTGCCTCTGAGAAATGAATTCCCAATATACTGTATATATAACAGGTCAACATATAAATATAGTTTAGAAATACTCGTATACAGATTATGGCCTGGATGTTATAAAGCAGGCTAGGTAAACTGTATGGGTAAGCTAAAAACTCATACTTTATCATAAAAAAATCTAAAATAAATAACATTCCATTTCTAACAAACAACGATGGGTTATGGAATGTGCTCTTTAGTTTCAGGTTATTCTGTCAAAATTAGACATAGAAGATATTTGAAAGCCTAATTTAGTTGGACATTTCTGCAACGGTAGCAGCTGTTTTATGTATAACACAATTCCAAACCAATATCCATTTAGTGACATTAGATGGCATCTGAATTTATACAGAACACAGATCAATAGATTCAACACAGAAGTCAAATATCTGCTTCTGCTGTGTTCCAAATGACCTCCACAAGTTGACTATAAAACCAAACACTATTGCTGTTTCACCTTCATTAATATAAATTCATGCTGAAGCTCAGAGCCATTGCAATGTGACATTTTGTATCTTACAACTTGTCCGGCTATATATATATGTATATTTATTTATTTTTTAAGCCATAAATTTAGGTCCCTCAGCGGAAAATTTTGAAGGCTGTGCAACTGCTGCTATGTCACTGTTCTTTGTCGCTTAAAAAAGAGTGGCCCAACTGGGCTGATTATTTAAAAAAAAAAAAAAAAAACAAGTTCATGGATGCCATCTTTTAGCTTTCAGAGGTTGCCGATGTTAATGAAATACTTTTCCCAGAATCCACTGGGTCTCCTGGGATTTGGTTAAAAAAAGAATTTGAATTCTCTGGGTGACAGAGTTGGCTAAAATATGCCCATCAATCTGCATGTTGTTTGATTTTCTTTTTATGACTATTTTCAGTGCATTGGGTATCCTTGCCATCCCTGTTTTGCAAAAGAAGTTGCACCTTACTTAAAACTCCAGACAAGACAAACAAATATTTTTAGATCTAGCTCTTTTGCCAAGCAGTCATGATCCTGCTGAAAACCTTCTTTGTCTCTCTAATGGAGGTGCATTTATAATAACAGACTGTGTTGAGTCAGGGAGACAAATACATATTTCTGAAAGATCATTTAGGTAATGATTTCCCTCTTTCAAAGCAGCAGAAAGTATTAGGCGGAGAGATGAAATGAAAGTGATATCCCTTTCAGCATTTAAATGGCAGGTAAAATACCAGGCACTAAAAGTCTCTGGAATAGCAATATTCATACTGTATTCTGATTGGTGGGCATACTTTTAACCGCTCCTTTCTAAACAGGAATAGAAATAAGGAGATGTCCTCTGGCCGTGACCAGTCTCTCCCCTTATGAGAATTATATTTTAACAACATATAAAGGTTAGTGCTATCATAACATCTCTTTTTCTTGATACCACTATTGAATAACATTGTTTTTATTACTATTATTAGGGAAGGAGAGGATTTATTAGCAGGCCGTGAAAATAGCATTTCATCAACTTAAAGGAACAGTCCGGCTAAAAATTAAAAAAAAAACAAAAAAAACCCCATATACTTATGCTAATTGCCACCTTTTATTAAATGCGATTTAGTATCAATTTTTTTTTAAAAAAAAGTTAAAATTCTTACCTGTAAAGAAGTGCTATACAGCACTTCCGTGTTGCATACTCCATCCTTAGACCCTTACATTCTACAGTGTACAAATCAGGCGATCCCTCTCAGGAGCGCATTCCTCTCTAGCCGTGCTCCTAGCGAAGCCCCGCATCGGCATTTTCTATAAGTCACATGGGTAAGCGTGCATGTGATGCAAGGAGGATGCATTGATAACATGTCCACTCTCCATGTGACTTGTAGGAAGTGCCAGTGCAGGGCTTCACTAGGAGCTGGAAATGAATGCGCTCCTGAGAAGGATCGCCTGATTCAGACGCTGTAGAGTCGCCTTCAGAGTTTGAAGATGGGGTATGCAACATGTAAGTGCTGTATAGCACTTCTTTACGGGTAAGAATTTTAACTTTAAACTGGTTCTTTAAAAAAAAAAACAGCTGTAACAGAGATAATTCAGTGTTTGAAAATAAAATATCATTAAAAAAACCTTGTTAAATGATATATGCAGACGGGTTTGAGCTGCGAAAGGCAATGTAAAAAAATATATATATTATGTGCACTATGTATACAATTAAATAAATATAATGAACCTTTGGAACTATGTAGGCATGAGTATCTACTAGAAGGGGATCTGGTTTTTCATGTACAACACAATAATAAATACACTCTCATTTATAAAAATAGCACACGTGACACTTTACATTATCGTATCTTTTAATGAACAGATGGTTTCAACAGGCAATGTAATTGAAGAGTAAAGCATGTGAAGCTTGAGAATAATGACCTCATGAAAAGAGGGTAATTGGAGTCAGATGTTGCCCTATAAAAAGAACACAAATAGGTCACCTGCTTTTCACGTACGCATGTTGTTCAAGTTCAATAGTGTCTGCCAAAACAGATTTCAGCTAACCTCAAAGGGAGGTGTTGATGCTCATAAGACTGGGAAGAGTTTGAAAAGTACTTCTAAAGTTTTAGAAGAACAATTTAACACTGTATGCAATCATGTTAACAAACTGCAAGTAGGTCTACCATGCTTTTTGAATTTAAAGGTACTATTGCTCCATCAGGACTTGCAGGTATAGTCAGTACCTGATTTTACATCTCAGGAGTTTACAGACTCAGCATTTTTGGCACCTTAAAGGAACAATTTATAGCCACTTTCTTACAGAAGCCCTTCCTGTCTCACCTGCTTAGGCTTATGTCACTGACTTGATCCACGAGTTTGAGAATTCTGAAAGAGACCACCATAAAGAAGCAGATGGGCAGCGGCTCTGGGAATTTGCACACTTGAAAGATTCTGATTGGTTTCTGAGAATTCCTAAGCTTTTTATTCAAAACCCTGACTTGAGATTCCAAATGAATTGTTGAAGAGGAAGAAGATGACAGAGAGAAGGGGATTCTAAACGAAAGCCAAAAAAGAAAGAAAATACACCGCCTATTTCAATCCGGCATATATTATAGATGAGATTGTCTATTGTACTTACCCAATACAGGGGGTAATTCACCAAACAGCGAACTTACCCTCCAGATCCTTCGCATCAGTATGCATACCCGGTTATGAGCACGCTGATGTCCTGCACACGGACATCAGTGAAGTAAAGGGATTCCAGTCTCGGCGAAGCTCGCGAGGCTAGACTTGAGTCACCTTGCGAGACTGGAATCCCTTTAAAGCATTTGCTGATGTTCGTGTGCAGGACATCAGTGAGAACCTAACCGGGTATGCATACTGATGCGAACGATACAGAGGGTAAGTTCGCTGTTTGGTGAATTACCCCCACAGTGTGAACACTCTCTCGGCATTCGCAATTCCTCCTATCTGGACACATTCTTCAATAGTTTAAAAATAACTGGTCCATGATGATCGTATCATGTAAGTAGTAGAACGTATTAAAATAAGAAACATCACAGATCACTCACTTCTAAAGGAAAATCTTTTTTTTTTTTCAGACGTAAATATTTAAATTCTACTTATTTCCTACATGCAACGACATCACAGGAATTGCTTCGAAATGAAATCCAGTTATTTAAGTGTATACATGTACCTGACTTTCTATTTTCATCGAAAATCAGCTAGAATTTATGATTCCGCATCCCCTTTTAAGTGCCAGGATGAATAGCGCTGATTAGGCTACTAGCATTTCACTGATGTGTGAGCTGGTGTCGGTACTGATTAAGTTGCAATTATTAAATAATTTGCCCATAAAGAAACATCAAATGGGTGCGATATATAAAGAAAAAAAGCATTTAATGCAGTTTCCTGCTTAGAATAATTAATGGAAAACTGAAATAATTGCACAACTTGGAAGAAATAGTACAATGGAGAATAGAATGATAAATACAGTTAGACATGATTGTATTTTTTTATGTTCTGTAGATCCTGTATAAAGCACGGATTGGGAATGTAATTAAATTATATATACAGGAATATTCATTTTCAGTTGTTTATAAAATGTTCTGTGAATAAGTAGTAGGGCAGTCAGCCCCACCTCCTCCTTTAAATGACAGCTCTCCATTTGTTTGCACTTTGCTTAGTATATAATTAGATCATAGACTAACCTGCATGCCTACAGTAGATGGTGAACTGCAACTTCTATCAGCTCCAGCTTGGTGGGTTTGAAATCTGCGTATTAAACACAGTACTTACAAAGAAGAACAGAAACTTATTAAGCTCGGAAGGAGTTGAAAAGATCAAACGTGAGAGTTTGCCCACTGATACCTTTCCCTTTAGACAAGGGAATTAGCCAATGATTTGTGCATTGATTAGATGAAGATTTTGTTCCTGTAGCAAACAACATAACACTGACAGCTTACCTATACTGAAATGTATCATGAAATAGATACCAAAAATAGTCATAATCTGTTTTGAGGAAACATCATATAGGGCCACTTTATCAGATACACAAATGTAATTAATACATTTAGATCTAAATTTTCCTAAAATATCTAATCATCTCTTAATATAGGAAAGGCATATTTGTAAAATGTAACCTTTATACTAAGCCAATTGCTGACACAAATAGTTAAAAAAAAATGCTTAGGGAAGAAATAATACTTGTCGTTTGCTTCCCTTAATTAGTTTTCCTCCCCCCTCACCCCCTCCTCTTTCTGTTCTGCAAGTCAGGCAACATGAGAAGAAAAAGCTGCCTGACTGCTATTGGTTAAGCAGTGTGCTGACCTTTTGGCCACATAAATTAAGTTGGAATGCAGGAGATTACAGAGGGAAATCTGACTTGTGCACATGTGCTAAGTAGTAAGTAGGGCAAAAGTGCCTGGGGAAATGTGCCTTTTCATGGAAAACTGGCCAGTACATGTCACACACACATTTCCTGGTGCAGGAGTTTATCAGTGCTGCCTACTCAATCATTCTGTCATTTACTGGGGAGAAACGCTTCTCACTAAGGTATAGTACTTCGCAAATGGTATTATGCGCTCACTGATGTCCTGCACGCAGACATCAGCAAGCGCATTAAAGGGATTCCAGTCTCGACGAGGCAACTCTTTTGCTCTTGCCAAGACTGGAATCCCTTTAATGCGCTCGCTGATGTCCGCATGCAGGACATCAGCGAGCGCATAAATACCATTTACGAAGTGAGCCGAAGGATTCGGAGCTCACTTCGCTGAATGGTGAATTCCCCTCCAAGTCTAGATTTTGACCTCTACATTGATAAACAATGAAATATATTTACTAAAGATATCATAGCCTGTATTCCATATATATTTGTTTTGGGAACACCTTTCCACTGTCTTCTGCCATTTATTTAATAAAGAAAGAGAACTTCTAGTAAGTTTATTTTTAGCGGAGAGGGTAGAAAAGTGGGTAAATTACTGATTCACTTCAATTGCTTTGGTATTGAGCACTGCTTTCCTTACTGGTCACAATCGTGTAATTTTCTACTTAAATGGAATATTGTTTATGTAGTTTCTATGCTCAATATATGTCTAGTCTATGAGCAAACACAGTGGATTGCTTCAGTATTGCCGCAGTATATATTTTTACTACGTATAAATATATTAAACCTAGATCCATCAATGCCAATCCCTTAATGACATCAGATAACACTAACTGTTAGGTCATAGTCTCGGGTCATTCTATTTATTGTTAGAGGATTAGACACACACAACTAAGACTGTCAGAATTGCTTTAGGAGGAGATAAGAAGGTCTACGGAAAGAGGAAAATGTAACAGTATACTTATCCGCCAATACCAGTGTAGAAACAAGGGGAATCTCTACATGTTTAATGTTTTAAAGGCTATATATATTAAAATTAAATTGGCCCTTACCATGCCTGAGGAAGAGACCTAAGTAGTCTTGGAAGCTTGCATTCACAGTTTAATCATACCCAATAAAAGGTATCACCTATATTTTACTTGTCTCCGCTTATGTCTACGGCTAACACAGTGTAACACTCTATTTCTTTTAAAGAAGATGGTAACCCGGCATATCTTTTTAATATGTTATAGATGCTGGGTTTTTTTTTAACACATTTGAATATATTGAGCAGTAGTGAATAATAATTGGAGTAGCCCCTGACTGAGGGGGTTGAGGTGCTCTACGGCTAAGATGTCAAGGCATAAAATAAAAACACTATAGAAAAAGTATCCTAAGCAGGCACCCCCAGCATTATCAGTGGTGTTGATCATACAACGGTCTATCAGTCTGTAGATGGGGTTAAGGGTTAAGGTTATACTATAAGATGTATAATTTTCAGATCAGTGTATAGCACCTTGCCCACCTTCTCCTAGAAACAGGTCTGGCCAATCTGAATTGCATCAGGAAGTGTATCTGAAGAGTAAATGCCCACCTTCTTGGATAAGTCTTAAGTACAAACTGATAAACATTTAGACTATGTCTAATAGGAAAGATATGCAGCAACTGATGCATATCTGATCTAAATCTATGTATCTGAAGGAAGGAATGATTGTAAGCCAGCAGAGCATGTGTATTGTGCATAATTGATACTTTGCACAGCATCTGGGATAAGTATCAAGGACTAGTCTCTGGTGCATGGCTAATGGGAAAATTGTACTGCAGCTGGGGTATATCTAAACCCAGTGTAGGACTAAGACATCTTGGGTCCACCACAGAAGCTGAATGCAAGTGCCAACAGCCTCTACTGTCAAAAGTTGTAATGTACCCTGAAACCTTCATAAAAAATTATCTGTTTAGCAGGACATTCCAAAACAGCCATTTGCCCAAGTGTTTGTGTAATTAAAGACAGCTAGGGTCCTGTAAGTGATAAAAAAAAAAAAAAAAAAGATTATTTTTGCACCACGCTTCACCTCCCCCCAGTGCTGGGGTCCACCAGAGAATTCTCTCTGGTGGGCTAGTCTGACCCTAAACCTCATACCCAACAATCTGACCCAAAACCAAACTATATTGTTTGAATCAGAACTAAACCAAAGTAACAAAATTAATTCATTCCAAATCAGGCATTTTACTGAATCTATGAATTGATGGAAATCAGCTTAAACATGATTAGACTGACATAGGCAAAACTGGTACATATGTGCTGTTGTGTTTTTGTTGTTGTTGTTGTTGTTGTTGTTGCTGTTGCTGTTGTTCATTCCTGTAAATGAGTCAAAATCCTGAATTTTATTGCTGTGTGTCAGACGATATGTTTTCTCATAGCGAGTATCTTTATATAGACTCCTCGCCACCTGTTTACTCTTAGTTCCTGGCAATGTTTCCAACATGCACTGGCATATAAGCAGCACCTGCAAAGTAAAAGTAAAAAAATATATATATATTTTAACAATTCTCACATAGATTTACAGACATTTAGCATTTTTTCTTTCTTTCCGTGATACTGGTCCCTTAAGAAAAGCTTTTTCTGACTTTTACTAGATTTTCCAGTGGTTATGGTAAATCATACACATTTAATGCAATTACATTTTCCAGAGAGGTTTGACAAGAAGCCAGGAATGGTTGGGTTATTACTGACAGAGAACATGCCCAGTCTGCTTTTGCTTCTGGAGTAAAGACAAGGTAAATAAAGGGGGCGATGAGATTATGAGTATTATGAAGTGTCTTGATGTGCATGTGCCAAATCATTGAATCAACCAGAGAAGCATGCTTGCCGTAGAATGTAAGCACTATTGCTTCCCCCCATATTTGGCAATAATGTCATTACTATCTTACACTCTGCGGCATTTTTTCAATGGTGAGCTAATAACGGATCTCCTGCAATCATGGTACATTGTAGTTAAATGTTTAGCGGTCTGATACTGCTTGAGTGGTAAAGGCCGAGCAATACAAAAAAAAAAGAAAGCGTTTTAGAGCTGGTATTTTTGTTCATCTAAATAGAATACTGGAATGGAACCACGGAAAACAGATTCGCCAACAACGTGAGGCTACATCGGAACAAATCCCTTTCAAAACTCACTGCAGTTAAGTCCTAAGATTTTGGAGAAATGTTTAATGTGATTGCAACAGCTTATGGACCAATGTAGTTTTCCTTAAGCATCATCTCAGACAGATTCTCCTCATGGAGGACGCGCACGACTTAGGGCGTAATTTAGTAAACTCCAAAAAGACCAATTTCGCAAGATCTCGGCTGTTTGTTTAAAACTGATCGATATCTTTTGACTGATTTTTTACCGCTAGAAACTTTTAAATTGGATTGTTCGATGGAAAGGTAGCCCTATTACTAATGTATGTATGTATAATTTTATTTATAAAGCACCACAAATTTACGCAGCGCTGTACAATTCAGCAATACAAATATATGTTGGACATAGGAAAAGTGCATTACACAATACAAGTGTGTTACTTACAAGCATAAAATCACTTTAAGTGACAGGTTGTGATTGACACAAATGATGTTAGAAACCATTGTATTCATAGTGGTCCATCAGTCTTTGGTTAACAATGGTTGTTCCAGGGATACTCAGAGTAGAATAGGGAGGGCAAGTCAAGTTCACAGGTCATATGGCCACCTACCTTTTAATAAATGTAATGTGCAAGTTGATTTCCTCTTGCATCCGTTCCCCTATGTCCTTTGATCTATAAAGCTAACTAATGTTTTCCTTTCTGTTTCCAAAGACAATTTATAATGAGGGATCCACAAAGAAAAGGCGAAGGGTATTACATATACATCTTATAATAGACAACAGTTTGTACAGTAACATAATTTTCACAATTTTGCCTATTCTGAACATGGGATGAAAGCCTTCTTCTTCAGGCTTTGTTAAGACAGCACGGCAAATTATAATGAACAACTAAGCAGGGGTGGTCAGTGAGCTTAGAACATTAGAAAGTTTTCTCTATTGGTGGAAAGGGTATAAAGTAGATTGGTGGAGAGTCTTTTGTCTGAATTAAAGTTGTGCTTTGATAAGCATTCCTGTCTAATTCAAGCAGAGACAAGTAGAGTATAGATCAGTGTTTCCCAAATGCCGGGTCGCCAAAATTAAATGCCGGGTCACGAGCGCCGGTCATGAATATTCATGAGTCGGCTTCTTCATGATGCTTCATAAGGCTTACTAGTTTTAAGGCGTTCAATGCGTGCATGAAGAAACCAACTCATGAATATTCATGAGCGGCGCTCTTGTGACCCGGTTATTTTTGTACTTATCCTTTGTGCCGGGTCACGAAGGATGAGCACAAAAATAACCGGGCCATGAAAAAAAACTTTGAGAAACACTGGTATAGATGATATATTTTATTGGCTAACTGAATAGATGGTAAATGTAAGTTCTCCAGACTACTTAGGTCTCTTCATCAGGCATGGCCAACACAGTGCTACACTCTAAAGTGTCTAATTCAATTAACGACAGTAGACTTATTTAGATACCCTTTACTGCTTTACTAGTGCATTCAGAATCTCAGCTATGGAACACCAGAGAACATGGTTAAAAGACTTGCAAGTTTTTGATCTTCTTTGAGACAGAGATTTAGCTAACCTGTCATCATTTTCTAGAATTCTGAATTCCAGGCGGAAAAATATCTGCTTGATTCTTATTTTACCATGAAAAATCGCTATTACAGTATCCAATACCATTTGTTAGGAAGGCTAATTTGGTGTATGGGAAATAGTCCTTCTATCCATAACCCAGAAACAGTGTTTAATCACTGAACACTGTAAAAGCTGTTATGGCATCCTGCCCACCTAGAACTCCCTATCTCATGCATTGCCTGCAGAAGCCAAAGCAAGATTTCGCTCCTGCTTAGAGTTACAAAGTAAAACATTGCCAGTGTGAGCAGTAGAGACCACTACTGGTGCTCAGCAGTGTCACGGAGACATACTATGCTGGTTGGCAATCTTACTGATAAATAAATTTAAATACAGATAGAAAGAGAGCATCTTCCAATTTCATGATGACTTACATATTTATCTCTGTAATTGACCCGCTGGTGTTTAGTAGGAGCTCACACTTTGCTGATCACTTCAAAGAAAGTCAGTTTTGTGGCACAACACATGCTGTTTAGAACTATTTTCACTCTACTTGTTTAGCTCAAAGTAAATCTAGAGTAACATAAACAGGATGTTCTTAAAGAGGGGGGATACCTCCATATAACACCAACTATGAAATTAATGGGAACTGGAACATACTAATTATTAGAAAAATAGGGAACCATTAGAGACCATTTACGAAAAAAAAGTAATTGCCGGTGGGGACAGAAGGGCAGTGTTGCCCCCTCTGGTATTGATGTTACCAGTGCCTCACCTACTATTTTTTTATTCTTTGGCCACTGGTGATGTCAATTACATCAATGAAACCGAGAATATAACTAGCAAGTACAATTAGGGGTTGGTTTCAAAGCCTACTTGGGCTGCTTACCAGAAGATATTGGTCGGATGAAGAACACTGTGTGGGCAGGCAAGAATTGAAGATGACACTATGGATGATTATGCAACTGCAGAGTAAAGCAGCTTTCCCTAGTATGGTGAACAGGTAGATGATGGCTTTGTCCTTCTATTTTAAGCTGCAGGGATTGACAGACCGCACCAAATTTTTTTTTGTTCTGATCTGACAGGTCATCAAAGGAATACAATGGGAAAACTACCAGGGTCCTACTCCTGATAAATGGAGATTGGGGTTATTTGAGGTGTTGGGTACCATTGCTAGGGTTGTTGGGCAAATATGTCCATCCTTTTATGAGGTCCAACTTTTTAAAACCACATTTGCCATAGCCTTTTTTGCTGCTTTGCCTATGACGGAGTTAGTAGAACAAAGCTGATTTTGGAATGGAGTTCTGCAGTTTGAGAATGTTTAAATTGGGTAAGGGAAAATGACGGTGACAATAAGGAGGTCCAAAACAGATCAGTTAGGGGTGGGGTTAGTCCAGTGGAGATGGTTAGCCATGATTTGCAGGTGAGACCAAAGGTTGAGGACAGTTTTTCAGGAATACCTAAAGCAGTCGGGGCTACTGACAAATTTTGTATGCATTCATCTGAATGAGACAGCCACAGAGGTTTTAAGCCAGATAAAACAGTGATTTGATCAAACAAATGGGTATGTGGGAATCGGTTGCCTTTTGACGCTATATTTGCCTTCTAATGAAATTAATCTTGCTTTGGCTTATTTAATGGGGGCGTTCTTGAGGGCCAAGATAATATGTTTGGTAATTATCCCAAAGAAACTTGTGTGGCATTACGTGATAAGTTTGAGAGCTTTGGACCAATCAAGGAGGAAGGTGAACAAATAGAGCTGAGTTTTAAAAGTGGAGAGTATAGTGGTGAAGCCTGAGGATATTTGTTTTGAGGGTTCAGGCTTGTGGATTATGCATAGCATACATCTGTCTGATGTAGGAATGGACATTATGTTATGGGGCTGGAAGTATGGAGTTGAGAGCCATGTTATGTGAGGACTTAAGGGGTCAACTGGGCTCGCCATGCGAAAGTTTTTGAATGCTCGTTGGAGGACACTGTGAGGAAAAGATTTATGGACTGATACATGGATGGAATGGTTATATAGCCTGCTTCCTCTATGACCTGCTCACCAAAATTGCTGCCTTACAGCAGAGGTGATCACTAGGGTTCGGGGCCTGGGCTATGGAAAGTAATGTTGGTGATGGTATGGCAAGTATTCCTTTGGTATTGTAAAGTTGGTGAAGTTAACTGTTTGTTGTTAATAAAGTCAACTACGGCCAATTGAACTCCGTTATTGGTTTGTAAATTGAGAGGAGTATAGGTGACGAGGTTGGCAAGGAGCTAAAGGTATCATGACTTAATGATCCAGCAGTGCAAAGTAATGTAAGAAATTATTTTCTCTAAAGATAATCCTTTGATTTAACCCTGGGAATTTGTGAAGCGTAAACTAAAATATTTACAACTGATTCATAGTCATTCGCATCAGTTCATATCTTGACTGAGTATATTGTTTACCCTGTGAATCGAATAACAGAGAATTCACTTATTCCTAACGATGTGGCAATCTGCATGTACTTCCAATCCTATTAAATATAGCATCTGAAAAGGAAAAAAAAGGGTTTTTGACTCAACAAAGCTAGCGGTTTCTTCATCTATCAGCCAGCCCAGACTCCTCTTTAGTGATTATTTTTTAGACTAGCAGGTCTGGAGGGAATATAAGACATGCTGAGTTTTATTAGGTAGAAAAGAAAGCATCATTTTATTCAGGGTGATGTGTCCCCGCAGTCATATCTATTTGTCAGCAGCGTCATTAGAAAAAATATACTTGATAAATGTTTTGTTCCATCTTAAATCTTCCCTGTAAAAATGACTTACAGTTTCCAGCCTGTCAAAACAAATAAATAAATAGCAGCCGCTATTTCCCTTCTGTCTCTACATGTTAATAAACTGCAATGTTCAAAGAAGAAATGAGTAAAAAATAAGTAATTAGATCTAGAAAGGGACTGTCAAATTTTGCTTTTCAGCACACAAAGTCAAATATGTCCTATTTTGTATGATTTTTTTGTGTGCGTTTCATTTTATTAATTTCATTTTGATCTAAATCTTTAGAACACACAGCCGCAAAAAATAACAATGAATGGAACTTTCTGTAAATTATAATCTTAGAAATGGCCAGTTCTGACATCATAATTTAAAGGACAACTATAGTAATGAATTATACTCGCCTGATCAATCAAGCAACAGTACACATAAGTGTAGATGCTATGAGATCAGTATTTATTTCACTTTCCGCAGCCCAGGATCATGAAATGAACTCTTCCCCCGCTTTATCTCTCTTCCTGGGTATGTATGTGACTACCTGCCCCCATCCTGAATTTTGCCGGATTTAATCAAATGCGCATGCGCAGATTTGTTTTTCTGATTTCAACAAGTGCAGTTGGTTTTGTTCGGGGAACTTCAGGAGGGGGGAGGGTGATGCCAACATCACATCCAATCCATACTCATAAAGAGAACTGCAGCGGGGAGGCAGATTCTGTGCTGAGGATCGCGAGATGAAAGCTGATCTAGCAACAGTTCCAGTCGGCGAAATTTATTAAAATTGAAATGATCAATATCGTGATTTCGAATGATTTTTACCAATATCGTGATATTGATACTGCCAATATCATGATGTCAAATGATTTTTTTACTGATATCGATATTTGCCGATATTGGGTGGTGATTTTTTTCCCCCAATATTGCGATATAAGTAACATCGATATCACAATATCGAAATTCGATCAGAACTTTTAATCTGTTTATTTTTATGGGAAATCATAATATCGATGGGAAGTTCGATATCGCGATACTGATTTTGACAATATTGCAATATCGAATTTGCCGATATCGGAAAAATTCCAATATCACGATATCCGTAATGTCGGCATCGCGATATAGGCAAAAATCGTTCCATATCGCGATATTGGTAATTTCAATATCGATATTTTCAATTTTAATAAAGTGTGAATAGTTGTGTAGAGGATTGAATTCGCCACTTCCCCTTATTCTGTGATGTGAAGAATTCAACAGCTAACGACGGTCGCACACTACATTATAGACTGGTACTGGGACTGTCGCGGTTAGGGATTTTCTATGGGAATTTGCAGTCTATTCAATAAGGTAGCAGTTCTCAACCTTTTCTCGCCGCGACCCCCGGCTCTGACGTCACCGCGCATCACGTGATGACATTGCGGCCAAAAGTCCTCACATACGCGCGTCACACGGTGACGTTTGGCCGAAACGTCATCACGTACGCGCGTCACGTGGTGACATCTTTGGCCGACGTCACCCCGCAGGAACCCTTATAAGAAGGATCCTGCGGGCGCTTCCGGGTGCAGCAGCAGTTCTCGACCCCCAGGTTGATAACCGCTGCAATAAGGAGTAGAGAATCATAGAGTAGCCACCCGGAGTGCTGCAAATTTACTTGGACGGGTGAATTCACACATTAGCCAATAAGGTAAGTCTAATTCATTACTATAGTTCTCCATTAAAGTGAACATTTGCCCATGGGTTTTTTTTTAAATAAGAGCTATATTTTGAAACCTATTATTGCTTCAACTTTTCCAAAAACCACCTCCCCTCCACCAGCCCCGACTGTCAGTGTACATCTCTCAGAGCAAATAATAAGGAATCATGGAATTTGTAGATTTCATCACCTATCAGTCCGAAAATAATGACGCAGGTAAAAATTGCAGTCGTTTGAGGAACGTCAACAGAAAATTTACTGAATATTGACCGGCCCCTTCTGCCCTCATGAAATTTAGGAATTACAAAGCATCATGGAACTTGTCGCCTTTTCACTTATCTACGTTCTGAAACATGAATACATTGCAGAAAAGAATTCTCTGTTGCTACAGACAAAAGAACGAGGCTTTCTGTCTACAGCTGATTCTGTCTTTTGACTGAATAACTGATGTTGCATTGTGGGAAACGCTGACATTAAACCCAAGCATGTTTCCGAAACATGGCCAGCGATGCCCGTAATCTGGAGTGAAACAAATGAAACAATGAACACCAACAGCTTTTCTGTCTGCCACCGATATCATTTGGTGAAATGACATCATAAGTATTGTAGTCTATTTTAAAAGAGCTACAGGATAATGCTAAAACCTTAAATTAAAACACAATGCGTAATAAAATAGCACTGGCAAGAGCTGAACGTACAGTATTTTTCGCAATAATGCTCACCAAGTGATAAAATGGCTTTTACAGACTAAATGTATTTTATTTTGTTTTCTAATACAGCAACGCGCATGATAAAGGATAATGTGCCCCCTTCTGTCCTTTATTAGAATATTAAAAGTCACCTTAGAGTTCCATGCGCTCGGCTTTATGGAATTCGGAGGTGACTTTAAGATCATTACACTTTGCAGAAAAGGCTCATTTTCTAATGGATCTTATGTTTATGACCTAAAGGGTCCATTAACCTCTTTTACCGCGCAAGCATTTTTCCCGTGACTTAAAAACATTTTGATCCATCGTTCTTGTCTTTTTGTCATTTTTTTCTTACTACTATTTCACCAATCCAGGGGAAAGTCCATCAGAGATTTACGGTGTTTTTCTTGCTCTTTGGAGGTAAATAACTACAACTGTTCATGTTTAGTAGTAGACTAATTTAGTCGCAGCCGCCATTGTTACTTTTAAATTAATAGTTGCCTTACGCAATACTGGAGCCCTACCATCAAACCCCTCAATTCGCCACTCTGATCCGGCAAAGGCAATCAGGTGAATTTGGAGCAGAATCCGCCACTTCGACAGACTCCGTCGCATGCTAAATAGCCAAATTACCTGTGCACGCGCACGCAAATTGATGCAAAGAGCTCCATAAGTCCTCAACTGGAGTAAGCATCAGAATTGGTCGCAAATTCCTCACATTGCAGAGATTGTTGAATAAGCGGAGTTGGAGAAGTCATGAATGGACGCGATTATGGACATTTATGCGACAGTTCGGACTTTGTTGAATGATCACATGAATGTTTTTTGATATGGAGGTAGATCTTCTTAATTAAGTAAAGTAGGGTGCAGAGTTGCCGTTAAAGGGTCGACTGTGATTGTAAGACTGTGTAAATATAACTATTCCTTAACAAAGCAAGCAATTAGGCCCTAATAGTTACACTGTGGACACATAGGTTAGCCAGTCAGGTGCAATGTTAATGTTTATTACATTAAAAAATGTAACATAGTAACATAGTTTATAAGGCTGAAAAAAGACACAAATCCATCGAGTTCAGCCTATTTTTCTGCAATGTTGATCCAGAGGAAGGCAAAAGACCCATGAGGCAAGAGCCAATTATCATGTTAATTATGTACCAAAAATAAAAAAAAGAAAACTACAAAGCTTACTTAAAATGACTTGGCATTGCCTGCGGTTGTGCCTGTGTTGCCTTTTACCTCTTCCTTCGCCATTGTTTTGATGGCCTCACTGCCCCTTACTGTACCTGCCTGAGCGCTTCATCTTTTCACCTCATTCTCATTAATCCCTTCACCAGTCCAAATTTATCCATCAACTAAGCATTCTTTCCTTTTACTTCCTATTCAACGATCTTCCTCAGCGATCCCTTCATGATTCAGTAGTTACTTCCACCTCCTTAATGCTTTCCTGAAACACCCCTCAGTAAAAACCTCCTTTAGCCTGTGTCTATGTCACAAGGAAGCAGTAGCGGTCTTGGCCCTATTGGCGCCCTAGGCCTCCCCCTGCCCCCCCTGCCCCCTGCTGCCCCCCCTGCCC
>WMED01004076.1:0-21198 GCA_019650415.1 Pipa parva
AATAGGATTTTAAATGCTTTTTTTTACCTAAATTTCTCGACTTATACACAAGTATATACGAGTATATTTTCTCACAAAGGTAAATGAATTCCACTCTAATCATTGCAGTGATTTTGAGGTGGTGATGGTGGCATGGTACAATGAAAAATGGGCATCAGAGACTTTACGATGAAATCATAACACTTTATTAACAGGAAGCTGAATCCCAAAATTAGTAGTAGCACTTGGTAGGTTAGGCAATATTAATGATTTAGACACAAAACTTCCTTGAAGCAAGGAGATGCCCCTATAGGATGCCAATCCAGGGCAATCACAATTACTTAGTAGGACATGTGGCTCTTGCTAATGGTGCACATATTAATAAGGTTCTACTGCTGACTATGATAGAAATATGGGCTTTAATCCCTTACACAGAAGTTCTAGGGGGTTGAAAGGCCTTAAGCAAAGAGAAAGAGAGTGCTATATCAGAGCTTCTGATGAAAGTTTATAGGAATTGCAGCTGTGCACCAAGAGAGCTGGCAGTGCTATGCAACAAAACAATTATATCAAAGCAACAAATCCAGAAGCCTGCTGCCAGCATATTACAGAAGTAGGACAACAGTGCAGCAAGCTGCAGGTTATGGTTCCAACCCAAACAGAACAAAAACAAGTTTATGCTACATGGTAGTACTGTATGCTTATATTCTATTTAGATTAGCAATTTGGGTTAAAACTCATTTGTTTAAGTTTATTAAAATAGAGTTCCTGCATCTTTTTAACTAATCAACAAGATCAAAGTCTCTAATTGTTACTTAAACAGCAGCTATTTCTCAATTGCTTTAAGGAACATTCTTAAGGATATGAAAACATGTTTAAGAACCAAAGAGAATTATTTGGAAAAAAAAGTGTTTTTTTTTTTTAAATGTCCTGAAACAATCTTCAGGATTTTAAAATATCCTACAATTTATATGGATCATCCTATCTGTACTGCACACAGCTTTTGCTGGGAAATATAAGCCAGGATAATGTTTCTAAGCTAACTGCCCAAGCTGCATCTACATACCATGGTTGGTCAATTAAGTTTATCTAATAGAATTATTATTTCCTATGGTCTTTTTATATCTCTTTGTATCTGTTTCATAGGTATTGGAATTTTGTCACTGTATTGGTTACTACCACCTCTGTTTCAAGGCTATGCGTTCCATGACTTTCTCTGTAAAGAAGTTTGTGACCTTTCAGTGCTTTCAGTTTCAGACTGTGATCTCCAGACCTGTAATTTCCCCCCTTTTCCTACTGTCTTCTGATAATTCCCTTGATATATTTAAATGTTTTTATCATATTATCTTATATCTTCCTAACCATACATGTTCAAGGCTTGGAGCCTTTCCTTCTATGATGAAGACCTTAGACTATATTTTATTTAATTTTTATTTAATTTAAAATGTGTATAGATGCTAAATATTAATGGGTGTGGGGTCAGGGAGCAAGGGCTGCTGCAAAAAATGATTCCTTTTTAAGCATTTAAATGACCTAGAGGTGGTGGAAAAGCTTCCAGTTCTCCTTCTTTCTAGGTGAACACAAAGTAGAAATGCAGGACACTAAAAAGCAGCCTTTGATGATCAAGTCTAGTTGCCTCTGGGAAACAAAATGTTCCACCCTTTGGTTTCCCTGTACCACCAGAAGAACTCTAACTACTCTTGGCCTGGTAAATGACACCCTGTATGTATTAGCTTTTATTTGCAAGATTCATTATAGAATCCACTTGAAGTTAAGGCACTACCACACCTTCTGCTACTACTATAACAGCTATCCTTGAGTTTACCCAGAGCTGGCAGATGACTAACATGTGTGACTGGAAGAACCCAGGTGCTTCCAGTATTCACTTTGTCATTTCCTTTCTGAAGAAGTCCTTAAAGTTTCTTAATGTGCACCTGTCACCTCAAAACTACTACTAATTTAGCTTCTACTAATGAAATAAATGTATTTGTAAATATATATGTATTTTTAAAAATGTACCTTTATACAGCGTTTCTCTCTGTCATCTTCCCTGTCAGCCTGACTTTTCTTTCCTGGTTTGGGTGATGATGATTGATATTATAGCTCCTCCAATCACATCCCTGCTAATTCATGATTTAAGGGATCTGACTGAAGGAACTATAATGTCAGTCATTATTTAGCCTTGCCCATCCAACACTTGGGAAAGAAAAACTTTTAGGACTTCTTCAGAAAGGGAATGACAAAGTGAATACTGGAATCAGATCCTTGCTAGATCGTGATTTAAAGGGACACTATAGTGCTGATATAACTGCACATATACATATAAAACTCCTTTATACTAAGTCAATTGCTGACACAAATAGTTACAAAAATGTTTATGGAAAAAATAATACTTACATTTTGCTTTCCTTAATTAGTTTTCTTGAGAGCTGACATTTTTCTCCCCCTGATACCCCTCCTCTTTTTGTTCTGCAAGTCAGGTAAAACGAGAAGAAAAATCTGCCTGACTGCTATTGGTTAAGCATTGTGGTGACCTTTTGACTGCATAAATTAAACTTGTTTACAGGAGATTACAGTGGGAAAGATAACTTGTGCTCATGTGCTAAGTAGTAAGTAGGGTACCTTTTCATGGAAAACTGGCCAGTACATATCACACACACACATTTCCTGGTGCAGGAGGTTATCAGTGCTGCCAACTCAATCATTCTGCATCACATGAAAAAACTACTGGGGAGAAACACTTCTCACTAAGGTATAGTACTGCATATGTAAAGATGTATTTTGACTATAGTTCCCCTTTAAGAGATCTGATTGGAGGAGCTATAATGTCAATGTATGTGTAGAATGAAAAAAAATGTGATTTATGTTAAGTTTGTCAAAGTGAGCCAGGGGGGTGGGTACTATGATGTAGTACACTTTATATACAAGGAGCGGAAACTAGAGGCAACTGTCAGTTTTCATGTCATTATTCTGGGCTGAGAATCATGAGATGACATCAGTACACTTGCTGCTAGATTGATCAGGGAACTATATTTTACAACTATTCATTCTCCTTTAAAGGAGAGCTAAAGTGATATACATGAAAGGGGAGAGGTGTTTAGGGAAGTTAAATAAACTTACCAATCAATGTCATTTCCCCCAGCAGCCTCTTTCTTTTTAATCCAGCTGCTCCTGAACTTAATGTCATTGTTCTGTCACAGCACCTAATACAACTAGCTGAAAATGAATTTAAAATAGCTCTTTCAATACAGTTAGTCAGCTGAGGGGGATCTGTAAAAATGTAGAAATAATACTACCTAAGGAATCATATCTGAATATTAAGGCTGTTTTTGCCTTTCTGTCTACTAGCCTGGGACAGAACTTTCAGTTAAAATATATGCTTAGGGCACAATTAGTATCTTTAAATGGTGATGGTGCAGGGTCCCAGGTGCATGGCAGTAACCAATATATATAACAGCCCATAAGAAGATGGAGGAGTGCACACACTCAAATACTTGTTGAAGAATTATTTATTGGACCAACATGGTGACGAAGGTAGGCATAGTTCCTCTGAAATGTTGTTCTCCTTCTGTACTATCACCATGTTGGTCCAATATATAAGGAGACTTCCATAAGTATTTGAGTAAGTGCTGTCCTCCATCTTCTTATGGACTGGACTTTCATTTAATGATTATGTACAACTTAATTTACTAGTAGAGGAGTTTGCTGGCATCAATGTAAATGGCTACAATAATATGGTTGCATGGCAACGTATAGGCTTCACCCGGGTTATGTGAAATACTTGAGAAGTCCCACACAAGAGTTACTGGGTTTTACACAATTGAAAGGCAAATAAACATTTGAGCTTTTGAGGTTGGTCTGTCATCTTCATACCCATTCATAGATTTTCATGTACTTATTAAAATGTCATCTTTGAAGTTAAATTCCTTATTTTTATTGGCTTGTGTTGTGTCTCTCTCTATTTCTCTCTGCAGGTTGCAGCCAAATTTTGTTTTTCTGGGGGACTTCATGAATATGTATTATCAAAAGTTGCAAAGAAAACAATAGGAGAAGGTAGGGGCTTGTTTACTTCACAAAAAAAAAGGATAGCTGCAACTTCAAATGAAGGAAAGCAATCTCAAAACAATACAAATCAAGAATTCAACTTCAAACATAACATATTATCAATACTATGTATGAATAAATGCCATTCCAATCCAGGTGGGGTTTTCTGAGTTACTGGTCCTTTAAAGCCTCTGAATCTTGCTGTTCTAGTCTGCTTAGCACTAGTGTTTGACTGGAGTAGAAATTTGCACGAACTGAGAAGTTCAAATTAGGTTCAATGCTCTGTTCTAATTAACCAAATGATAAAAAATATAGATATTTAAACATTAAATAAAATAATAGTCCAAAATATATAGTCCAAAGTCAATTTGTGCAAAAGAACAAAGTCAATCCTTATCTGCGGAAAGATAATTTAAGGCTCCTCCTGCATGCAATCCTTGTAAGCAAATCTGCTCGATTGCCTCAGTTTGTGGAAAAAAGATGTTATTCGTATGTAGAACGAAAAAATAGGATGCGCTGGAGGTGATAAAAAGAAAGACATTTTTTTCCCTCTTTCTTTTTATCACCTCCAGCGCAACCTATTTTTTCGTTCTACATACGAATAACATCTGTTTGACTGGAGTACTGGGGCCCACAAGGTAACTTGAGAACATTAACCAAAATATTTCTCTTCTCACCTGCCCCCACCCATGTTCCAGCTTTACCCGATATATGTCCTCTCCCTCCATTTTCTTTTACTTCTTTCTGCACAGTTCCAGGATGTATGAAAACTATAACATTTTGGTCTCTTTAGTAGATAGTAATGCTTTTGGTTCTGTTAGGTACGTTCAGCTAACCACTATGTGGTCCAGATTGCCCACTGGTTCCCAGACTCATCTCTTGCCAGCATGCACTGATTTCTTCAAGCAAACCTTTTTTTTTAAAAACTCTCCTGCTTTGCCAAGTGTTTATCTTTATTTTATGATTTTTTTTCTTTAGAATTATCAAAAAATATTTCATGAACAATCTGTTACAAGTGGTGCATAAAATATCAGTAATAGCATTCAGTGTTTGAACAGTTCTCTTTTGATGACAGCTGTTACTAATAATTAAGAATTCTTCTGCTGTTAATACTTTATAATATTTGGCTTTAATTCTTTTATCATCCCTCCAGCTGTTGCTTTATCTCTTTATTATATTTCCCTACAGTTTATCCAGGGAATTTAATAGTATGCTTTAAGTATAGCCCTGATGTGTTTATCTTAGTTCTTTATATAAGGATATTGTCAACAGCCCTACAGAGTATAATTTGCAATCCGGTCAATAGTATTGTGCAGAGAAAGTGAATATTTAGCCTGTTTTCTATTTGCATTACTACCTTCCAAATATTTAATTGCTTTCTGTCAGAAAGTATTTTTATACATTGCTGTATAAGATGAAAAGGGATCCACTATCTGCCTGACCTTTACCCAAGGCTGATACCTGCACTTAATTTCCATGAGTTATATAGTTAACTCTTCTGCAATATGTATTTCAGCAAGCCTAAATTTTATATTTATAAGATAGCTCTGATTCCAGAACTGCCACCCATTAGATTTATGAAAAAAAAATCACTCCTAAATTCTAATTTAAGAAGATAAATTAGCTTCAATGTGAGGTCATACTATTTACATTTCATGTATTCTTTTGATGTCAAGCCTCTGGTCACAGTGGCTGTCAGAAAGTTTTAAGAATTTAATGTGCCAATGTTAATTTTTCAAGTTATCTCATGGGCCCATATGGTAGTCCAGAACTTTAAGTATTAATATCCATTTAAAGAAAACATTTTTATAGCACATTTTCACTGCTTTTGAAATGTTCTAGAAGGATCTGAAGTATGTTATTAACACAACTTTTTCTAACTAATATACAAACCTGGGAACTTTCTCACTGATCTCCAACAAAAATATGAACTTTCAGGACATGAAATCCATTGGCTCCATGTTTTGTGGCACGATTTGCTTGGCCAGCTGATCATTGCTTCTACGCTCATAGCACCTACTGATAAACATAATTAAAGAGCATTTAATGTATTAAAGCTAAAGTGCAATTAAGACACCTTAATTAAGACACCTTAGTGGGGCGAAATTTATTAAAGTCGGAAAAGCCTTTTTGGATCATGCGATACTTATCTTGAGAAACTCTTTTTAATTAACTATATCCATGGAAAGGTAGCCATACAGCATGGCTACCTTTCCATGTATATATCTAATTAAAAAGTTTCTCACGTCCTTAGGGTGAAATGTATTAAACTCAGGAAAGCTTGATTTCCCTTTTCCGAGTTTAATAATCGGGAGAACACTCAGAAGTTTCTTGCATTAAGTATCGCGAGATTTGTTTTGATCGATACTTACTGAGAGAAACTTTTTCCATTGAATATTTCCATGGAAAGGTAGCTATACTACACTAATGTAATATGGCTACCCTATCCATGGATATACTCAATGGAAAAAGTTTCTCTTGGTAAGTATTGATTGAAACAAATCTCGCGATACTTACCACAAGAAACTAAGTTCACCCAATTAAACTCGTAAAAGCAAAAACGAGCTTTTACAAATTTAATAAATTTGACATTAAAATTGTTCTTTCCTACTTTCTATGCAATCAGGGAAGCTATAATATACAGTAGTTCAATCCATGGTAAAATGGGAATATGACTTTTGGCTGCCTGCCTCTTAGAATCTGGCCCTGAGACATAGGCCTATTTCAAAATCATTTTGCTTTTTCCCAGATATGCTAATACAGATGAAATTACATTGCCAACTGTATTTACAGATGAAATGTATCACATGGTAAAACCAGCTAAAGCCAACATTTGAATAGGCTTCCAGTCCCTGATTTTAACAAATTTCATCATTTCAACCCCCAAGCTCCACAAATCAGCATCAGGATGGCCCACCTGGAAACAAAGAAATCTCCCAATGGGTTCAGGCTCTCCTAGCATCTCAAACTGCACCAATATGGCATATTTCTGAGAGTAGTTTAAAAAATGTGGGTAGTTGGAGACAAAAAGAGATAGCATACAAGAAAATCATAGGGACTGAATAAAGCAATGAAGAGACAAGGTAAAAAAAGTTTTTTGTTTCATGGGCCCCTGATCTTGTTTCCTGGTAAGCTCCTCATCTCTTATTTGCTTTTGTTCTCCAGCACAACAGTCCCACACTGTGCATGGAAAACTTCTGGTGGGCCCTCCTGGGGTTGTAGACTGCACCATTATGAGGAATACTATTTTTTTCTGATGCTATTCACATAATACTCTTGGTAGTATAAAGCAGGTAGGGTGTTTGGAGACAAAAAGAGGTAGGATACAAATAAATAACTGGGACTTGGAACTAGAGGAATAAAGAGACAAGAAGTGGGCCCTTGATCTCTTGTCTCCTGGTTGGATTGAGCAGTACAGTTTGACACTGCCACAAATCTCCTCCCTTCAACTCCCAATTTCCACAGACCTCCTCCTTTTAGCCCCTAATTTCCAAAAACTTCTTAACTTTAGTACCCAATCTCAACAAAGCTTGTCACTCCAGCCCCAGTCATCCTGCTCTTCCCCAATCTTCACAAATATTTCCAATCGAGGACGATTTGCAAATCATCTCTAATACAAGGGGAAAAGCCTGTTTTCCTTTTATTTGCTTTATTGGATTTTTTTTTTTTTTTATGTTTTAACCAATTTATCTCCATTCAGACAGTAAAAGCAGAAAACACAATTTTTTTTTTTTCAATTTCCTTCTCTGCGCAATTTGTATATATTTTTGCTGCAATTTTGCTGCTTTTACTATGCAACTGTACCATTGGAATAAATAAAAAATGAAACAGAAAAACATCAAAAAGTGGAAAGTTACAGTGTAAGTAAATCTACTGCAAAAATTGAGAGAAAACAAAGAAAGAGAAAAACTGGTTAGGCACAATGAATTAACTTTCTGATGACAAAAAAACTGTCCAGCGAAATAATTTTGCTCATTAATAAATATATCCCCACAGAATTTACATGAATAGAAAAAAATTGTAGTAACATATTTCAATCTATTGTGTTGATGACTGTGACTTTTATTTAGCCTTAGTTGAAAAAAAGTTGCAATATGTGTGTATTATTTATACAAATCCAATGAATAGCTTTTTTCAACATGAGTTACAGTAGGTAAGCAACACTCTAATACAGGGGTCAGCAACCTTTTTGGCTGAGAGAGTCATATACGTGCGGCTCTGCTCAACCCTTTTGAATCCAGAGCTGCTAACGTCATATGTGACGTCACATAGGTGACATCAGCGGCTCTGGATTGGCTAGAAACCTGGAAGCTGGTGATGTCAGCGGCTCCGAATTGGCTAACAACCCGGAAGCTGGTGATGTCAGCGGCTCCAGATTGGCTAGCAACCCACAAACGCTGAGAGAGCTTTGTCTCTACAGTGCTTGCCAGCAATTAGCCGTCAGACTGTAACAAGCGGTGCTTGCATGTGAGCACCGCTCGTTACAGTCAAAGAGCTAGATGCAGCCATCAAAAGAGCCACATCTGGCTCAAGAGCCATAGGTTGCAGACCCCTGCTCTAATATATACTATTTTCATGAGTGAATGCATTGTCATCATACACACACACACACACTTGTACACATACCTGTGTTTGTTACTACAACAGTTTTTTAAAAGAAAATGTTACGTTTACATCCTGTTTAATGTAGTGTAACTATGATATTGGGATTGAAAGATTTATAATGTAACATCCAGGTGTTAGATTACAACTATACGTTTATAGGTATATTTTATTTGTTTTTGTTTAAAAGAAGAAAGGCTAATAATATTTTATTAAATTAAGTAATGTATATATACTAAAAAATATATTAAGTAAAGTTCCACGTCATTAAGGTTTGTAGAAAATTGCAACTTTTTCATGAAAGAAGCTGCTCTGAACTAGGAACATTGCTATTTCAACTAAATATTGCAATCCATTGTAAACCCCAAAAGACCTGACACATATTGTATCTATGGCCAATAGAAACTTAACTGGCAAAGTGGAGTTTCACTCTTGTTTGAGCTTGCGAGTGCAGAATACCTTTTTCTTATTAACATATGTGAAGCCAGATGTACATAGTGTGTAACTCATGCATGATTTCAGACTACAAGATGAATATCAAAAAATGTACAAATGTCACACAATATCAGTGCGAAAATTTCACACTGCTGTTCATTGCAGATTTTTTAAATTAGATTTAAAATGAATAGAACCAGAAAAAAAATGATCAAACCGGTAATATTTGCCTTGTAACAGTAAAAAATTCAGCAAAGTAAGACATATCTTTTCTCACTAATAATATAGCCATAAGCCTTTTGTTTATAGACCTAGTACTGTGTATTGTGTATAGACCTTGTACTGTGTATGTAGCTCGGATGGGTGGTTCAGGTACCTAACATTATTACTTTCAATTTTAAGGGGGTAATTCAATAAGGTGCGAATGCACCTTGCGAAGCTACCCCTCAACTCGCACATACTGTTATGCGCTTGCTGATGTCCTGCACGCGGACATCATCAAACGCTTTAAAGGGATTCCAGTCTCTGCGAGGCGACTCGAGTGGTCTCGCCAAGACTGGAATCCCTTTAAAATGAGAAATTTCAGTGTATTAACAGAATATACAGTATGTTTCAGCTGTACTTCTCTGAATACTTATGTCCTGCTCTATAGTCCTCTATACACTGCTTAGGGCAGTAAATTGCGGGTCTCAGGGCATTCTGGGTGTCTATTAGACAGGCCAATCAGCCATCAGCTGAAAATAATTTAGAATAACTTCTCAGCAAGAGTAGTGAACCCTCATAAAAAAGATATTATTTTGCTTTCTAAGATCAAATTTTTACAGGTGTGACACATTCTAAATAAATGGATGCAACATCCAAAGCATATTTTGCAAGTTCCTATGTTTTAAATGAACATTTACAGAAAAATAAAGTGAACTGAAGCCATTTTCAAAATCACAATCTATTTCTCCTTTTATAGAGGCATAAAGTCATTTGAGAGGTTTGTATTTGTATTTCTATCTTTTAAAACCGTTTTAACATCTACACTTTTCCAGTGCCAAAACAGGAACACAACTGGCATTTGTAAATCACCCAGAAAGTTTAATTGACTGTGACATGTGTTTCAAATCAGCCAATTTGTTCCCCACAACCAATCAGTAAAGCCAGCCTGAATGTACCCATGACCTATTTAGAAATTAGGTATAATATTTTTATATGACTACTGAACCATGATGTAACTAATAAGAAACTGTCCATCCATATTACTATTGCTACTGATATTTCAACATTAAAGAAAGGTTCTATGTGTCAATTTGTTCATTAATTAATAAAGTACAGGAACATCTGCTTATGGTTAGTTTCAAATAAATATATATATATATATATATATATATATATATATATATATATACATATCTACCATAAAAATATGAATTCATATGCAATATACTAAGAAATTACAGAATATTTTCCTCCATTTAAATATTGAAAATGCAAAGCAGCAGTGTGAGATTTAGCAATAAATCAGCCTTTTTTGTTTCATTACATTATGCGGCGCATCATTCAAGTGAGTATTCGATGGTCTGCGTTAATGTGAGCTAAAAATAAAAGCCATCTGTTCACCTTTCAAACCATATCAAGGCAATGAGTATGTGATATACAGCATGGTAAATCAAGTACAATTATATTTTTTTCCACATTAAGAGGAGCTGCAAGGTATGCGTTTGTGATTTGTAAAATTGCAAGTCAACAGGATTGTGAAATAGACAGATGTTTTAAAGAACCAATCATGGATATATACAGTTATATAAACTTTCATAATACTGTACTATATCTTGATTAATGAAGATGTAAAGCAATTTTTGACTGTAGAACATACAAGAAACAAAGCTTAGAGAGGGACATCCAAATGCCATATCTAAATGTGTGTGTTTGCAACTAGTAATTTTTTTTTTTTTTTAATTTTTGTTTTCATTGTCAGCAACCATAAAGTCAGTTTATTTGAGGTTTGATCTTTTTTTATTATTCTTTTTCATTCATTTAGTATTTTCCATGCCCTGTGCTATTATACTTCCAGTTCACTCACTGGTTACCAGATTAATGGACCATAACAACCACAAGACCATTTAGATGTAAACAAACAAAAATGTGACCAATGGTAAAAAATTCACCATATTTACAAGAGTGGATATCTGACTACTATTACTTTAGTGTTTTCCATGACTTTTTGTATATTATAATAGGTCAAGGACATCTACTTTATGCTATTCAGTTTTTGAAGTCAAGCTGGCATGGTTACAAGAAAGTAGTAGAATGCGGTCTTATATAGAGAGTTTTGTGTTACCTTGAATTTGCTTGATATGCTATGTGGAGATGGAAGCTGGGTTTCATTTTGTGGTTTAGGAAGTATAGGATTGGGTTGGGATTCCTACTGAGTGTACTTTTGTCTCTTTCTCCCCATCTTAAAACAGTGTAGAGAATTGCAGTCAGTAATCAAAAAGTGTTAGGGGGATTATATTATTATATAGGGGTGTTATTATACAGTATATATGCAATCTATGGTAGTCATTTAACTTTGCTTGTGCAAATTCATAACACTTTGCATCTGTTACTGTTTGACTAACTATGCCACACAATGCATCAATAGTGTTCAGGACTATTCCCTTCTTCGACCAAGGGAATATGCTGGTTAGTGAATAATATGTAGCAAATGTGGAGTATTGCAATGTGAAGGAATGTGAATTCACTACGCCTGGGAAATTCACACTTTGATGAATAATCCACTTAAAGTACATAAAGATCTATTCTTCTGAGATGGGCCACTGTTGTCTTTGATCCTCTTCCACCCATAACATACACCTATGGTAGGACTGGGATAGGAAGCCTGATAGGGAACTGTGCAATGTAATTTGACTTTTTTTAATGATAAACAAACACCACAGCAGTTACTTCAAAACTGCATCAATTTATTAGAGACACAACATGCATTGGGCTGAATTGATCTTTATCAAGTGTAATATGCTATGTAAGTCTATTGAGCAAGATCCACAGCTATCTGCAGCTGCCTAGTATCAGTTACGGTGACAGTGAAAGGGAAAACAAACCCCCTTTCTGTCCATTGTTTTCTTTGAATAGTTAGATAATACATATTCATGAAGTTCCCCATAAAACCCAATTTAAAATATGGAAATCAGCAATGAGAAGAACAACAGAACCAATAAAAAAATCAGAAATTCAACTACCCACTGACATGTCATTGGTCCTTGTTTGTTCTGATACATTGTGATTTCTGGGCAATTTCTAGGGAAACATATATCTATCCTAACAATATACTGTATATATATATATATATATATATATATATATATATATTCAGTGTTGCATGAGACTCAAGTAAGGGAGGACAGACCTCTTGAAAGCTTATAGTCTAATAAAAAGGTATCACCAAGTATTTTTTGCATCTATGCACAAACATGATCACTCTATCCTACCTTATAAATACAGTGCCTTGCGAAAGTATTCGGCCCCCTTGAACTTTTCTACCTTTTGCCACATTTCAGGATTCAAACATAAAGATATAAAATGTTAAGCCAAGAGGCCCATGTTCACTCTGGATGAACTGCAGAGATCTACAGCTGAGGTTGGAGAGTCTGTCAATAGGACAACAATCAATTGTAAACTGCACAAATCTGGGTTTTATGGAGTGGCAAGAAGAAAGCCATTTCTCAAAGATATCTACTTCATGATGCTCTCTGCGCTTTAATCAGAACCCTGGGTCTATCACAGCGCAAGTACATTTATACGGAGACTTTATTACACACAGATGGATTTTATTTATTATCATCAGTCATTTAGGACAACATTGGATCATTCAGAGATCCTCACTGAACTTTTGGAGTGAATTTGCTGCACTGAAAGTAAAGGGGTTGAATAATATTGCACTCCCCACTTTTCAGTTTTTATTTTTTTGTAAAGTTTAAAGTAACCAATAAATTTCGTTCCACTTCAGAATTGTGTCCCACTTGTTGTTGATTCTTCACCAAAAAAATTAACATTTTATATCTTTGTTTGAAGCCTGAAATGTGGCAAAAGGTAGAAAAGTTAAAGGGGGCCGAATACTTTTGCAAGGCACTGTATGTATATATATATATATATATATATATATATATATATATATATATATATATATATATATATATATATATATATATATATATATATATATATACACAGTATATATTAACTGACAATATGACAATAATATCTGTTCCAATCTGATATATAGCCTTGGTGTTTAAAAAAGTGGGATTGTCGCATTGTTAACTTTGATGTTATGATTGCTTGTACATTGCAACCACTGAATCCTAATAAATAAAGAAAATTACAAAATAGTCATAAAAAAGATCTGTGGCAGAGCCTGAGGCTACAAACAGCTAAGATATATCAGAAAAAGCAATCATTCATATACTCTAATGTCAAAATATCGGATGCAAAAAAAGTTATTAAATAGTTGAATAAACTATAGTATACTGCACACATATGATATTGATTCTTCCCTAGGAATAAAATAATAACCAAACCTCTGAAAGGCATTATTGCCTTTAAAGTGCACCTGTCACCTTGCAATTGTTATAGTTAAGTAAAGTAAATCAATAAATAATGTAAATAATAAAGTTGATTCTCAAAAAACACTTACGATTATAAATTAGAATTTTCTTCTCCTTAAGGCAGTGTGAAGCTGATAAGCTGTAGCTTCCTACCAAAACTTCTACAGTGATGTCACTTGTCAGGATTAGCATGCTTAATGTATTCAAAATGGCTGCTGTCAAAGTTTTAAGCTGCGCAAACTTAAGTGGGACAGTACTGAGACTGCAGAGTGATTCTGGATTTCTTAATACAACGATTTAGGAGGCAGATAGGTGTACTACTTATATATTTATTTGTGTGTAGAGATCTTTAGTTCTTCTTTAAATATGAAGCAATACTTGTCTTAAGAGAGCATAATAAAACAATTTTTTCTTAAACGGTATAAGCATTCTTGTTCCCAAAAAAATACTTGTGCGAATACCATATGAACCTCCCCATTTAAACAAAAACATTCTCCCTTTAAAGGTAATAACACTTTGCTTAAAATCTCAAACAGCATAAAACGAATAGAACTTATTAAAATTACTTCCATTTGTTTTCAGTGCAGCTTTTACGTCCACGGCACTTAACTTGCAAGTTACTGTATAAATAAAATAAAACGCTTTGTATAATACAAGAACAGATATATCACATAATAAAATACAGTGGTACCTCGGTTTTCAAACGACTTGGATTTCAAACAAATTGGTTTTCAACCACGAAATTCGAGAAAATTTTGTCTTGGAATCTGAACAAATATTTGGAACTCAAACACCCGAGATGAGCAGAATGGCATTCGCAGCATCAATACAAGTCAATCTGCGATTGGATTTCTTATGGGATAAATTGTTTTGGTTCTCAACCAAATTTGGTTCTCAACCGCACTTCCAGAACGAATTGTGGTTGAGAACCAAGGTATCACTGTAATAATCATTTTCCCAAAAGAGAAAGGTTGCATTCATTAGAAAAAACTTTGCAAAACCCCAGAGTCTCCGCAGAAATAGAAGTAAAGTTTAAGTCTACTTTAGTCAAGTTCAAAAGTCTAAGGCCCTAATTCACCATAGTGCGAAGTGAGCCGCGAAGCGTTCGGCTCACTTTGCATATGGTATTATGCGCAAGCTGATGTCCTGCACGCGGACATCAACATGTGCATTAAAGGGATTCCCCTCCCGGCGAGAGAACACGAGTCCGCGTGCAGGACATCAGCATGTGCATAACACCAAGTGCGAAGTGAGTCGAACGCTTCGCGGCTCACTTCACACTATGGTGAATTAGGGCCTAAGTCTCTTTAGGACAAAGTCCCATAGGCATCTCTGGTATCCTCAAATGAGGTGTAGTACATTGGGTGTGACTTTTCCTTTATTTTCCCATCTGGACGCCTGACATCCAGAGAGAAGAGGTATGGTGGAATGGTGTACTTCCCAGACAAGTGTACTGCATTTCGAGTTATGGTGCCTCCGTACCACCAAGTGTCTTTTATGGCTTCAATAACTTGGCGGTCTGCATCCCTCCTTCAAACATTTGGGTTGGCTAAGCAGTGGGGGTTTAGGTTCTCTTTGGCAATAATTTCTTGCTCCAACCAATTTTCTAAATTATCAGCCACATGGTCATATACCCATTTCGGGGTGTATGGCATAAAATATCCTCACATTTGGAAGATTTTATAATTTACTAGCTTTTGCACCCTAGAGACAGGACTATGAGTGCAGGCAGGTGCCACACCAGGGAGTACCCAACAATCATGGAGCATTTCATCAGAGATGGAGTGAGGACCAAAATATGAAGGAGTGGGCACTGGGGTTAACAAGTTGGCCTCTGGGAAGTAGTGTGGGGGAATGTTGCCATGCCCACCTACCAGGGATCTCCACCCAACCATACCCACATGATCTCTCAAACCAGTACCCGTTGCTCCTGAGTGGTAATTTTTGGGCACGTTGATATCTCTAAACAGCTCACTGCCCTTGCAAAGAGGGTGCTTGCTGTGGATCTCTTTAATCGATCCATTTCCTGTCGTCATCGCCTCTAGCAGACTCTTATCTTGGGAGGGCACATCTGGGGCACTCTTTTCATCTTGGCCTTGACTCACACTTGAAGTACTGTGTGGTCTCTGTTCAGTTTGGACATCTGATGAATGGAGCTTTTCTCTACCTATAGCAACCCATGCAGGCAGTCATCTCACTGCTTGAAGTCCTACAGTTGTAACTGGCGATGGTTGTTCCTTATTCTCTATTTCTGAATCGTCTATTTGGGCCTCGCTATCCTTTTGATGGACAGGTTCAGACACTGTACTGAGTTTGGCCACCTCTTCTTCATCATTGGGCTCCCCTTGGAGATTGCCTGGTGAACTGAAAAATAGAGCTGCACCACACTTTATACAAGCATCTTTCACTCTGGGGTGCAGAGGGACTTTGAATATGCCACACTCTGGGCAGGTTAAGGCTAAGAACAGCTTAATTCCCAGTACTTGTAGCTCAATCATAGGCATCAAAAGGATACATTTTCTGCTGGTTCCCTTCCTTGTCACAAAGCAGGATCTCACCAGCGTACTTCTGACACACTCTGGGGTGATTCTGTTTGTTTTTCAGCCATTTTCTTATAATTCACACCTTAGTCAGCACTTTCTTTATCAGTCCTCATTTCTCTCATCCAGTCTCCCTCATTCTCTCTCAGTTTTTCCTCTCTTTTACTGGTTGGGGCAGGGACAAACTTTTGGCGGAAACACACCTTCTTGGTCTCTCTTGATTGGTCCAACATGAAAATCCTGGGAACCACCATCTTGTTGTCCTTTTCCTTATCACAAAAAATATATGGCCGCAACCCTTATCTTCTAAATGACAAACAGGCGAATGAGATAATCCTGTTTGTGACGCCAAATGCAATAGATAGGAGCTACTTGACTGAGCCTAGTGACTTCAGGATTGATTTATTGTCACAGATGGCGCCCTGATGGCTCAAAGCAATAAAATTTAAGATAATTTTGTAAAAATAAAATAGAAAAAGGTGCAGGAATTATCTCTGGATGGTAAGGCTCCTTCAAGTTGCCGCAGGAGAGAGTAACAGGTTACCTTGAAAATTGTTCCCTTGGTGTGTGCAGAATAATATCCGAAGACCAAAAGTATTTTTCAAAAACAAAACTTCCAAAATTTTTATTTAATGATTAGCAAAAACTTCACACATAAAAAGCATTGTCATCAAAAATAAAATATCTTCAAAACATTCATTTGTTTCTTCTCCTCCTGTAAGCATCCTCTACAGTTTTCTTCTTTCTTTTGTCTGTTATAATCCCTTTTATTATTAAAATTTCTCCTGTCGTTCCAAATACAGTATATCAGCCAGATCCATTCTTTAGAGACAATTATGAAGATACATTTAAGATTCACATTTCTAGGCAACTTCCTCTCTGCTCATTCCCATTAGAGGACTCTCCTATTCTTTACAATAGATTCATTTATACATAAAAACATCCTGTTATCTGGGCTCCTCCCTTTTGGAGGTAATCTAGGGGTTAAGTAAAGAATTTTTAAGAACACATGTTTTTCCAACTGTTGCTAACATTCTAAAAAAAATATATATATATTAGTAATGGTCAGTAGGTGGCGCTGTTGTCTAAAAATGAGTAATTAGAGACACAGAAAAATAGAAGTGACTTACAGATGTTACAAGGGGAACTAATCTGTACCAAATTATTTTTGTAGTGCCCATGTGGGACACTACAACTAAAGGATTAATTCACCTGTTGAATTCACTTACAGTAGATACAATTCGAGACACATCGCCAAAATAGTCACAAATTCCCTTCTCATTATTGATCAAGCTGTGGAAAGATTTGTCGAACAGGAGGACTGCTACAGATGCAGTCACATGCATAGTGTGGCAAAATCAGTCGAATATAAGTAGTGTGCAAAGTCATGTGGAGTGAATTCCTCCAGTGAAGTGCAGTGATATCATCGTTACCATGTCCCACTAATTGTATGTAAGTAAATAATACATCTGTTTCTATGTCACCTTGCCCCTAGTTCATGTTAAATAGTAGATTAATTTAGTTGTAGTCGCCATTGTTACTTTTGAATGAATACTTGCCTTATGCCACATCAGAGCCCTGCCATCAACCCCCAAAATTTGCCACGCTGATGTGGCAAAATCAAGCAGGTGCATTTGGAGCACTACGCCTTGTTGAGTTCACAACTTTGACGAACTCCGCTGCTTGGTCAATAGTCAAAGTACCTGTGCATGCTCACACAAAGTGATGCTAAGTGCTACATAAGATTGTGAATATTGTATCTACATGAATTAAACGGATACTCACCACATCACAGAGCAAACACGGGGAAGTGGCAATTAAATTTGAATTCAGAGCTATACATGACAATTCGACCTTTAATCAATAAGGCTCAAGGCAGGTTTTGTCATAGCTTACCACAAAACGCATTATTGCAGTTGCCAATTAATAATAAGGAATGCAGAAATTTGACCTAAAAACTGCTTGCTCAACTCTCTGTGATGTTGAAAAGGAAGCAAAAAGTAAAGAGGATCAGAATGTTACAGTGGAACAAAAGAAGATAGCTTTACACATAGCAGGAGGTAGTGCTGGAGAAAAGAAAGTGATTGGTAAGAATTATACCTCTTAGAAATCACCTTTGGACATTTTGAGCCTTTAGTTCCCCTTCAACCCATTAACCCTTAATGTAACAACTAGGCACGGGTATTGTATTACTCTTAGATAAGGGTAAAAGCATGAATTAAACTTCCTATGATTATTTTTACTCTTCCACATTCAAGGTACAGTAGGCATATTTATTACTCCATGACATTTTAGTAATCAATTTAATGCAGTTTCCATATTTCCGCAAAATGGTTCATGCTTGTGTTGTTTTTTTGTTATTCATCTAGTACATGTAAAACATCCTTTCTATATTTAAAGGCTAAGTCATTAATGGATAACTGGTTTACTGTAAAAAAAAAAGCCCTGTAAATTATTTTTTTCTACTTACATGGAAAATTTTAAGTGCTAATGGATTATGTACATTATGCACTTGCCCTGTTCTGCTAAAATGGTCATTTATTACCTAGGCTGCCAAAAAACATTTTTCTCTGAGGTTGTTAAGATGTTTTAGCAGAAACTCTTGCAGAGTTAAGATTATAGCTGCCAGTATGGTATTGACTTGGCAGACAAACAAAATAATAGTAACTGGAAAGTCAATGACTTGGCAAAAAGTGTATTGATTTTTTTTTTTTTTTATTACTTGGAGTCATCCAACTTGCTCTAATCCTTAGTAAGGCTGATTCACATTTGTTTCTGTACAATTAATTGAATATAAATTATAAAAAATGAAAACTTTGTTGAATATCATTTAGAAACAGATTGGAAAGAATTTAATATCTCATTTCCACACTTTTATAGGGGCTTTTACCACAGAGCTATGAAACAACAAAACTAGTGACATCAGCAAAATTGTACAGTGCTGTGTAAATTTGTGGCACTTTATAAATAAAATTATACATACATACAAAATGTACTAGTTGCATTTAGCATATGATTAATTGCAACAGTTAGTCTAAAAGTTAGGGGTAAGCTGCTTTTATTTAGTTTTATATACATACTGTGGACAATTTGTAGCACTGAGGGCTGGGACTAGGGGTTGGCAGCATAGGTATCAGCATATTATGAGAAAGGGGGGTTGAAGATAGAAAGGAAATTTGAGTGCCACACATTCTTATACCTCATTTGATTTATTTTGAGACTTTAGTTCCTCTTTAACTATGTTTTTGATGTAACACATTGTGAATCATAAGAGGTATTCAAATATACTTGTCCTTGACAACGTTTGTATAATCACTATACGTACACTTATTGTGTATACTTATACTTATATATGATAAATAATATGACATATTAAAGTATACATGTATCTGATGTGATTGTAAAATCACTGTGATGCTATAAAATTTTTGTTTATTGTTCCACCAAATAAGTGAATATAAATACACTTTATTGTGATATGTTACCATATTTGAGTCACTTAAAGGAGACCTAAAGTGAAAAAATAAAAAACAACAGTTAAAATACTTACCTTATACAGAACCGGTTGATTACAGTCACAGCATGAGCTGTACTGTAATTAGCCAGCTCCTCATGCTTCCCCTGACACTTCCTGCACAGCACCCTGGATGACTCAGAAGCCAGCTTGCAGCTCCTTCTTCTCTTTCCCCGGTCTCATACATCATCACGCTCATTGTGGGGAGTGTTCTGTGAGCCGAATCCAGGCCTCCAGAAGTCTCGGACTGGCTCGTGGGATGATATTAAAATGTGGGGCGTGACCTAGCACCATAGGCGTCAGCACGCTAGGCCCCCCCCCCCCCGCCCTCTGAAGCTATCAGGCCGTTCATGTGGCCCGATGGCTTAAACATTTGCCCACCCCTGGTGTAGGGTAACTTGTTAGCCACTCCCTGAATGAGGTGTGGATATGTGCATAAATATTTGCACACCTTTGGTAATTGCATAACTGATGAAGGAGTTCTCCTGAAAGGTTGTGTGAATTGTTTGTTTATCTGCAATAAATGGAGTAATTCCTATTTTATATAGTTGATTGACTTGATTTTTGATGTTCTCCATTAGGCCTGGGCTGGGGGTCTGCACGGTTTGCTTCTGTGACAGAAAATGACAGAGGTGCCTGTGAATCAATATGTTTGGGCATTGGATGGAAGCACAGAAGAAGCAATGTAGTCTTTTAGGGGATTAGTCAGTAAAGTACGAATTGTTGCATATAGGTGTGAATTCGTTAGCTAAAGACAGTCGCAATAGACTGCTACTGTCGCAGTCTCGTCTTTACCATGGAAAATTGTCACAGTCGCAACTTTACAATGGGGAAATTGTCATGGATTCACTATGGGAATCCGCTATTTGAGAATTCGACAGTCTAATTCACACCTTATAGTGCATAACCCCCTTAGAGATGACAACCAACTTTATGTGGAATTTATATGGAATCCAGACCTCTCATGAGCAAGTATTAGAACCACACCTCCCACTAGTCCATTAATGGAAAGCCCAGTGCTTCACTGCAGACTAGCAGCCAGCTGGGAACACAACTAAATATATATGAACACGCAAGCCAAAGCCTTAGCTAATAAATGTGTGAAAATGAAGATTTAGTTGTCATTTTGTTTCTGTGATGGACAAGCCAAGAATAAATGCTGGTTTTGCAATACTAATTATCAGCATTAAGTGTGAGGTAAAATAGTTGACAGAACTGGCATGGAAGCTGTTACTAATGTGAGCACTCACTAGGGGTGTGCGATATGTATCGTTCACGATACTATCGCACACAGGGTTGTACCGATATTGCAAAACAGCAATATCGGGTTACCGTGCGGCGCCTGTGGGGCTTCCGGGAGGTGGGGAGAAACCAGCGCGTCATCCGAGCGTCGCCTGTGGGGCTTCCGGGAGGTGGGGAGAAAGCAGCGTGTCGTCCTTGCGTCGCCTGTGGGACTTCCGAGAGGTGGGGAGAAATCAGCCGACGGAGATCCTCAACT
>WMED01004077.1:0-21198 GCA_019650415.1 Pipa parva
ATTTCATGATTGCACTATTTCAAATTATTCTAATTCGTTGACCAGCACTTGTATAAGGACTCCTCTGAAAATAAGGCCTATCTGCAGTAAACTATGAGAAATATACAGTACCATGTCCCAAAAAGAAGACATCCCCCAAAAATAAGACCTATTGTGTGTTTTGGAGCAAAACTTAATATAAGACGCCGTCTTATTTTCAGAGAAACACAGTATTAACTATAGCTGCATGGAAGATGGGTACATGTCTGTCAAGGAGCAGGTAGACAAAGTATCCAAATAAAAATTTTTACAGCCACATTTCAGCAGGCCACATAGACAGAGGCTAGGCATAGAGGGGGAGTGAACAATATCTTTATATACTGTATATATATCAGCAGAGTGAAATGAACACAGAGGTAAGCAATAGGGGCACTCAGAAGTTTACTAAGCAAATGGGCAGGTGCAGAGGTAGATTGGTTAGTCAGAAGATCAATATAAAGACGTTAGATCTGCAATACCACCACATCCCAATTGCCCCCTTCTTTTGTGTTGTACATGTATGTATATATGTAAAAATAAGGGATGGCACCATTTAATGCTGTCACAATACTGTGAAAACAAATGAAGAAAATAATATGTACATGGCTTAAAATAGTCTTGGTCTTGTTTTTCTCCTTTATTTACATGAAATATATTTTTGTTTCAGATATTTATTTCTAAAATGATAGCAAAATTATTTCACAGAAAAATCAAACCCATATCTATAAGAAGTTCCAAAAGACTCTGCAGTAGAGATATTTTATTTCCTACAACCTGACTAACATGAACCATCTGATGCTGTGTACCCAGAATAAAGGGCAGATATACCAACCATACAAGTACATCCCGAGACTGCATAAAATTAGTATGCAGCATGCTGGTGCTATATCACTAGGAAGCCTTTCACTTGCCAAGTGCCATGAACCATAAAATGAAACTAGTACCAGGAACACGTACATTTATCTCTACAAAACATGTATAAGTTACAGGTAGTCACAAAGGGTAGGAACTGTTAAAACAAATGTTTTGCTAAATTATAAATTAGCTCAACATTCCATGCAGAATAATGGCTTGTAGAGTTTACCTGCTAAGTGGAGAGGTGTTGAGTTTCTTCCCTGGGTATCCCTACAATTAATATTTTCCTGGGTGCATAGTTTCTGTACTCTAGCCAAACAACCTTTTTTAGCAGCGTCCAACAAGGCAGCATCACCCCTCAGTAAGTCCTGGATGTCTGTGTCCCCATCTTTTACCAGATCTAGAGGTGTGTTTCCATCTCTGTTTTTCTTTGTTGGATCAGCTCCATGCTGTGGTCAAATGCACATAAAATGTATAATGTCATATTGTACTGATAAAAATGCATAAAATTCAAGATTCTGTACTGATGTTCAATGCAATTCTTCTGTATCATATTAGATAGATACAGACATATTAAAGAGCTGTATACACTGTTAGGTGTGTATAAACATTATTGTAGGAAATAATGTTAATTAATGACACTGTCATCACATAATTTAATACCATTTTATGATATAGAAAGCTCCAATAGTGGTGCTAAGATTTAGTATTAACTGAGAATAGATTTTAGCACATTGCTAGAGAGAGTTTGGCTCAGCTGCTGGCCGGATTCCATCCAAAAAGGTTTCTCCCATATGGACAGGGTATTTTAAAGAGAGCTCATAGCATTTCCATGTCAGTGTAAGTAACGCGGTACCAGACTTTTGTACTACAGTAATTAACCTTACACCAAAGTGTTATGTTCCTCTTTGTACCATCTCTGCAATAACATTTATTTATACTCTGTCAACATTAGCAATAGTGTTGTACATAGTATAATATACAAAATATACACACTTTTACAATGAAAAGGCACAAAAAGCAATAGTAATGAGGTCCCAACCCACAAAGTGTTACAATCTAGAAGCAATGGTGATTATTGCATGTTGTTTCTGTGTACCTGCTTGGAAGGTGCCTGGTGGGCCAAATAGAAGTATAATATTTTTAAGTGGGTAAGTTGGTGGCTTTTAATGGCAAGTCAACCAGAGCTAGGAAGCAGAGCAAATGGACAATCTGAAGGCAGTGTATATTCACTGCAAGAGACAAACTGCCACTACAATATCTGCTACCTTTGGTATAAAACATAGAAATCTCCATAAATATTTATACCAGAGCAGGTGGCTCAGCACAGCCAGTGATGGTACTCAGAGATATCAAACAAAAGGAGTAATAACTGGAGTTGGGAAATCACTAATGACAAAAGATTTGGGAAGCCAAGTATTATTCTTATTTTCCCTTGAAGTGCAAAAGCATTGGCTTAGGATCTTTTATATGGTCCTCATAGCAACCAAATACATAAGCTTTGAAAATTTCAAAAGAGCAATATTGTACTTTGTTTAGATCTATTATGATGACCTTGAAAGCTACTGCATTAGACTGAGTGGATTTTCCCTACTACTGCAATCCAATAAAAGGTCAACTGCACAGTCAGAATCTGAAAATAATAAGACACAATAAGAATGGTTCTGTACCAGAAAGTGGTTAGTAGGAACAGAGCAAGGAAAATAAAAACAGCATAACAAAAGACAAAAATACATGCACAAAAAAAAAAAAAAAAACCAGTCACCTTTAACAGAAGTTTGCAAATTTCATATTTTCCTTTAGCAGCTGCTTCATGTAGTGGAGTGAACTTCCAAAGATCGGCAACATTGACAGAAGCACCATGTCTAACCAGTAACTCTGCTACCTCATAGTGGCCATAAGAGCAGGCATTATGTAGAGGAACTAAACCGCTATGAAATGAGAAAACACATTTTACGTTGAACTCTTCAGCTTGGCTTTAAGGCATCACTACTTCACCAAATAAACCACAACCGTATAATGGATGCAGGTCTTTAAATAGGATTGGAATGGCAACAATCCTGAAGCAACTAAGATCAAGACTAGTGAATTATAAAAAGATATTGAAAAAAAACAAGTCTAGAAAAAAGATAACAATTGGAGCAAGTGTCAAGTTACTGGCAAAGAAAAACATACCACAGGAGGGCGCATTACCAGAGCAGACAGTTCCTACTTGCAGTAATGCTGCATCTAACCCATTATAACATTTCCATAAACGTTTGCTTTTAAGAGGTCTCTTAAAGGAACAGTCAAGCCAAAAAAAACAACCCATTTATTTATGCTAATTAGCACATTTTATTAAATACAATTTATCATTTTTTTGTAAGTTAAAATTCTTACCTGTAAAGAAGTACTATGCAGCACTTCTGTGTTGCAAACTCCATCTTCAGACTCTGCGCGTCCGAATCACCCGATCCATCTCAGGAGCACGTTACTCTCCAACCGCGCTCCTAGTAAAGCACTTCCTTGAAGTCATATGGAGAGCATGCACGTGATGAATGTGTCCTCCCTGGATGATGTGCACGTTCTGCCATGTGACTTCTAGGAAGTGCCAATGCGGAGCTTCACTAGGAGAGTGGCTGGAGAGTAACGCGCTCCTGAGAGGGCTCGGCTGAATCGGACACCGTAGATTCACCAGCAGAGTCTGAAGATGGAGTATGCAACATGGAAGTGCTGTATTGCACTTCTTTACAAGTAAGAATTTTTACTTTTTAAAAAAAATTGATAATAAATTGTATTTAATAAAATATGGTAATTAGCATAAATAAATGTGTTTCTTGTTTATTTTCAGCTAGACTGTTCCTTTAAAGCCTTAAAGGGTCACACTAGCTGTTTTTCAGACAAGCTGGAAAATAACGTCCATTGTTTCCTGGGGCTCCACACAGGCTATTATGTTTTTCAACCAAAAACAATAAGGAGCTGAAAAACAGCTAGTGTGACCCTGGCCTAAAACATGCAGTTATTCTGTCAAGAAATACATATGTCTAGTTTATACAAACACTTTGTATAACAAATATATGCTCAAAAGTACAAAACCTTTGGCATTCAGAGGTGTAAGAAATGAAACTTTAAAATGGAAAGTAAATACTTGTTAAAGCCATCTTTAACTCTGCAAAAGCTTGTCACTACAGGTACAAAAACCTGTCGAACCATTTTTCAAGTGCACAAACATACTGACCCCAACATCCTAATAAGCAGGAGGGAATTTCCCTATATTAGCATGTTGGATCAATATGTACACCTGAAAAAGGGTACTCCGCAGAAGCATGTTGTGTGTAATTAATCACCCAATAAAGGGTTTGCAGTGATATCTGCCTCTGGAACCCTTCTTTCACTACAGTTTGTTTGTGTACTACTATACTGTATAAGAGAGTGAATATGGCACCCTTGGAAGTAAAAATGTGAGAAACACTGTTCTGAAACCATATGCAACACCTATTTACTAGGGTTCACATGGTTTCTCCAATCTTGCCCATAATATATCAAACAGAAAAACCTGTCTTTAAGGATCTGGAGTGTCATCTTCTCCCTGACTTACTTACTGTTTTAAAACTCACTGGGGAAAATTAAGCAAAGACTGACTAGGTTTGTTAATCTATAGCAATCAATCACATCGAGACAGTTGCTTTCTATATACTGCCAGGAAGAGATTGTAGATTGGCCAAAAGCCAATTGGTCACTAAACTTAGGAAACATTGTCTCCCTCTTGTAATTTATGAAGTAAAAAAATAAAAAATAAAAAAATACAACTACCCTTTGTCTTTGGCATGTACATCAGCACCATGATGAAGTAAATACTCCACAACAGAAACACGGTTGTATCCAGCTGCAAAGTGTAATGGAGTGGAGTGCCGTCCTTCAAGATCTCTGCAGTTCACATTTTGAGGGCTGCATAGCTGCTGTTAAAAAAGCAGAAAAATGAGAAAAAAAGAAAAAGAATGTTATCACAATTAAGCAATTTTCATCCACTTCGTGCGGTTTCCAAATTATATGAGATTGTAGTATGAGTGCTCATACAAATTCACACAGACACCAGAGTAATTGGTATCAATGCAAACTTCTGAACTTTATTCCCCCTTACAAGACACTATATACCATATATGACACACAGGAAGAGGGTGGTCTCAACATTGGCTAGTAGTATTGTAAATGGCTATTTACATAGCTGTGAGTGATTCATGCTAATTGATCCCTGAGTTCATTGGTGCTTAACTCTGCTAACCCCCCCCCCCCAGCTATAATTCCACCTATCATTCACAGTTAGAACAAAGAACAGATAGATTCAAGGCAATATATGCTGGTTACATATATTGCTACCAGATGGCATTACTAGCCAAACCGGAGTTTAAGATATAATTTTATCAAACTATATTGCTCATAAGAATAGCAAATCTTTAAAAAAAAAAAAAGTCTACAGACAACAAATAAATTCTATAAATATATTACACATCTGTGGTACACTTGAAATTCAGGATACTCTCTGTTATGCTCTCAACTTATTCCATATATATTTCTTATTTTGTTCTTGCTACTTCATTAGATTGTCAACTACTGTACAGCTTTTTCAACTCCTGCTTGGATTAGATTTTGTGAAAATAACTTTCCACACAGATTGTTGACTTCTGCGCAAGCAACCTTCTCCCTTACATGCTTCTGTTTAATTTTAGATAAATTCACACAATGTTTCACACACTTCCTACACTTGACACTTGTGTTTTAAAAATTGCAATAGACAAACTTACTAGTTGAAATAAAAATAAATAATGCTAATTAAGCCGCGAACAAGGAAGTAATTTCCGATTGGTAGGAGGAACAGTTAAGGGAAAAATGCAGTTTACTAATTATCTAAATTAACCATTACCAAAAGAAGATTCCATCAACAGACTAATACAATATCATTATACATTTTAGCAATTAAAGATAGTAGAAACCATTTAGTAAAAGGCCGAACACTACAGATATGCCTTGTAAGTTTAATTTAGTTTTTCTGTATAGTGGCTCTTTCTCTTGATGGTAGTCAAAACCACTTGTCTTTTGTCACTTTTCACCAACCTGTTTCCGGGAAATTACATAATGATCTACTTGATAAATTCTGTTGTTAAACAGAATAATGGTCAATACATTCTTCTCCTCACAATTGTGATCTGACCCACAAGAGTCTGATATTTGTAACTCTCCTTGCAGATACCAACCAGTCTTCCAGCTCTCTGCCTGGCAACACCCATGAAGCTTCTTCATACTTAGCCTATCATCGTTAACAATCCTGCACCTCCTGTAAGATACACTGCTAACCTGCAAATCCTTTATGATTTGCTTTTCTGCATCTGCTCAAAATCAATGTCCCTGTATCTTAAGTTTGGTATAAACTGTAAGGTCTGGATGACTAGCCCAACAGACAAGTGCCAAGATCATCTGCATTTTGGTTACAAACACTATAGAAAACACTACCTGATATTTACAGATCTGATCATTCAAAACATTGGGCTAAATCAACAAATCAATTGTTGGGGTTTGAATGTTGTCAACCACATAAACACACCAATAGTGGTCATTGACAGACTGGATTTACTGTCCTGTAGTAAGCAGACTCATTTTTTATAATTTAAGATAATTGTCAGGATTAATACACATGCAACGATTGCCTACCAAACACGCCTATGTCAACAAAGAAACTGTGATGTGCAAACTCAAATAGCTTGTTAATGTGATTAACCGTGGTTGGCCAAGTGTTATTTCCTACACATGCACCTCCTAGTCTGCTCAGGCAGTGCTCCCCACATTATTCTGTCCATCAAGGGCTTGTTTACACTGCCATCACTTTACAGATTCAAAAAGTTACTGTATCCTGATAAAATCCCAGTCTACTCTTGCTGCAACGTTCGTACGACATTACTTTATTAATTGTGTAATTTAACTGCTTCTTAGTAACTGTAGCTTTTACACAGTATAAAGGCATATCTTTGAAACTGGTACCTGTAAAACCAAAGAAAAGCATAACTAAAATCACAAGTGTAGATATTACGGTGACATTATGGTTGAATGCAACAATCCACCAGGATTACTCACAATCTATGCATCAAACCAAGCCTAAAACATACACTATATAATCCCAGAATATGACCAGTATATATACAACTTTCTGGAGATTTTTGAGTAAGAATAGGTCAACAGATGCATTCTCACCCGGTGCTAACTCTGTACAGATTGCCTTCTATACTGTACCTACAGAATGGAGGGGGACTTTCCCTCTCCTCTAACCGTTTTACTGTCAGTAAAAATTAAACTATGCTAGGATATGGTGCCTTTACTATGCTTCCAACATAAAATTATATTTTGTGTTATTATTGCCTTTATTCCTTTTCATTTATAACCCTGCATATCTGGTACTTTTTGTGTATATTGATGCAGAGATGCAATTTATGTAACTGAATGTGGAAAATTAAATCAAATACAATAAAATCTACCTACGACAACAATGGATAATAAATTAATATTTTAAAATATCACTACTGCTGCCTACCCCAATCATGCAAAAAAATAAAATAAACAAAACTCTGACCCCCTTACTTTCTGGTGTCCTATGATACAACGCTGACCACATTTAGGTATGCCCAAAATAATACAATCCCTTTTATATTTTCAAACAGATTTCCACTATTTTTTTTTTCTAATAAATTATGCTGTCTCTGACTCTAATCACCACATGAGCAATGATCTTGCTGGCTGCTACAGAAAGCTACTGGGTAAGGAAAGAATGGACAGAAAAACACTGTCTCATGCACTTTACAGTGCACCTGTCACCTCAAAACCAATACTGATTTAGGTTGTACTAATGAAATAAACATTTTGTAAATATATATGTATTTTTTTTTTTAATGTACCTATAAACAGCATTTCTGTCATCTTCCCTGTCAGCCCGACTTTTCTTTCCAGAGAGCTGGGTGAGCGGGGTTAAATGATTGACATTATGGCTCCTCCAATCAAATCCCTTAAAACATGATCTAGCAGGGATCTGATTGGAGAAGCCATTATGTCAATCATTTAGCCCCACTCACCAAGCTCTCTGGAAAGAAAAGGCAGGCTGACAGGGAAGATGACAGAGAGAAATGCTGTATAAAGGTACATTTAAAAAAAAAATATATACATATATATTTACAAAACATTTATTTCATTAGTACAACCTAAATTAGTGTTAGAGTTTTGAGGTGACAGGTGCACTAAATGATAAAAGTACTGTCTTACCTTTACAGTGTCTAAGTCTCCTGCTTTGGATGCCTCCAGCAGGCGATAATCCACATCAGATGTGCGAGCAGGTGTACTCTCTGATTTTAAGAAAAAGTTTTGGACAGTTTAGTTCATTTTATTTAGTTTCTTATTATTTTAGTATTAATATTTGATAATGTAAAAGTGACTAATTTTTACCAGACTGCAATATACCACAATGTGACTAGTAATATATCAATGTTTTGTACAAAGCAGTTAAATATTTCTGGCAGTGCTATAATATATTTCCATCTGTTGAAAAATTAGTCATGCCTAAATGTGGAAACAGATCTGCAAGTTATAAAACCAACCAATACAACCTTTACATCGGAAGTAAAGACTTAAAAATGTTTGTTATTTTAATAGTTATTCCGAATCACTTAGGGAGATTTGCTTTTTTTCTATTTCAATTACAGTGTCCCATTTGACTTTTTAGGATAAATTAATTTTCTGTTATTAAGCCAAGCAGCAATCACAGTTACAATGCATAAGAATAACTACTTTTAATACATTATTTATGCATGTATAACCATAATCCTATTGCAGGTTTTCCCCTAATCCAGTGGTGGCAAATCTTTTGAGCACCGAGAGCCGAAAAGTGACCGAGAGTGACATCATTCACTAGCACCGTCCCCCAAAGTGCTGGCGTTGATTAGTGACGTCATTGTGCCTGCGTCGGGAAAGGAGTGCTTCTTCAGTGTAGGCCACGGATCTGGTCTGAAAATTGTCAGGTCGGGTCTGCAGCCTGCACTGAAGGCAGCGGTGGCGACGCCACGCATACCCACATAGAGTTCTCTGCATGCCCTCTCTGGCACGCATGTCACAGGTTCACCATCCCTGCCCTAATCTCTAAAATAATACTACAGACATTGTATCTACAGTCACAGTTTGGTAAAGTGTGTTTAAACTTTAAATGAAAAGTGTTACATTATAACTTTTACTCATTCCATGAATAAAAAGGAGCGTCTCTGTCTGAATAACAGTACATTCTATTAAAAAAACCCAAAAAAACTTCCCCTTATTTAATATGAATCTGATATATACATATTATAGGTCATATTAAGTAGTTAACATATTTTTTTTAAATTATGCTAATAATGAATGCAGTTCTTGAAACAAGCAACAGATGCCTAAGAATGTATATTTAAATACAGTATTTATGACTACTATTCTGTGTAGTTATTAAGTTTTGATCTCATAACAACTAAATATTAATGCTAAAGACCTAGCTTGGCTCACCACTTAATAGTTGCTTCACAGCTTCATTGCCCATTTGCGCTGCAGTGAAACCTTGCAAGGAGACAATAGAAGCATCAGAACCAAAGCTTAGCAGAAGTCGACAGGTCTGCAGGTGACCTCCTAGTGCAGCTCTGTGCAAAGCTGTTTGACCAAGTGTGTCCAAAGCATTCATCTGAGAAAGAAAAATATGTATACATTATTATACCATAAAGGGAAAGGCAACAAACAGCAAACACTATGAAAAAGTAGCCTTGCATTCTGAATCAATGAAAACAATGTGGGAAATTCAATCAAATGTACAATCAAGTGTAGAAACCACCTGTTGTCATGTTAACATCCAAAATATTGTAAAGTGAAAACATGTAAGCACTGATACACAATAAAATATGTAGCAGTGCTACAATCAGATTATGCACTGATTTACCCCCTTTTTTCAGTTTGCAGTCTGTAAAATGCACATATTATCCCAATAAGGGACAAATTTATTGAGTTGAGAAGTGGTTCAAAAAAATTCATTTTTTGCTACTCAAACAAAAACATTTGCTGGAAAAATCAAAACATTTTCATTTTTATTTTGTATTCAAGAAAAAAATAGCAAAAAATGACGTAGGTACGTACATACAGAAAATGAGTGAAAACAAAAAGGATAAGTTCAACAAATTCTGCATAAATGATGGTAACAATATTTCTAAAAAAGAAATCACAGCTAAACTGAGCCCACACAGGGGTTGAGATTTTTACTGTCAATTAGCCATGGCAGCGGGGGAGTATGGAGCTTCTTAGTACAACCAGACAGCATATGATTATATAAGATGATTTTTGACACATGCTAAGTGTAAAAAGCACAGATAACCCAGCTTTTATAAGCAATTTGTCAACAGATTCACAGAACAAATAAATGTTAGATGGGTGGGGGGGACAAACTTTATTACTGATTGCTCAGTGTATTTTTGTTTTTAGACACGAAAGAAACAAATGAATTCTATGAGAATAAAAAGCTACAGATTGTTGTTGCTAAATCCTTTATAAAATCTTTGTCATCAGGTCATTTTCAATGTGACACCTAGAACCTAGCTTAGAAATGTTGGGTTGTGGGGATAAAAACACTTGCCTCCACACCATTACAGCTGGGTGCCACTGATGTTTTCCTGCCCATAGAATATGAATGTACCAGAATTATTGTAAAGTAAGTAAATATACAAAGGCATCTGTTTGGAACAGCAATGGTACAGCAGCACCTAAAGATGCAAGTCTGTGTACAACTAACTACTTAGTTACTTTTAGCAAAAAAGATAATTCGAATTAAAGTTGAATAATTAAGATAAAAGAAATAGAATAAATCAATAAAAAACAAAGACCAATAACAAGCTGTCAAAGTGTCGACCTACAATATATTTTCGATATAGAGTCTAATCAACACCTCTGATACAAATTTATGAATAATATGACAAGGCCCACATATCAGATGAGTGGGCAGAGCAGAGAGGGAAATTTAAATTAACACAATGCATGTGGAAGTGATCTCTTTCTTGCTCTGAGGCATGGAAGAAGGAGAGAGCTGTATGTGGACTGAATTATTAAAGGTTCTCGCTCTTGCTCTTAAACCTGTAGGAAGGAGCACAAAGGTTACAGCTGTGTGCTGTAAGCAGTTATAAAAGGAATCCTCTGCTACACCAGAGAGAGCTATTACTCTCTGATGCATTAAAGGGGCTCTCTGACGCATGGAGGAAGGAGCACAAGGACTGCAGAAATACGTTTTAAGCCATAATGAGAGGAATTCTCTGCTACAGTGAGAGAGCTGCATGAGATGGAATCATTAAAGGGGGGCTCTCACTGACCATGTGGAGAGGGACAGAAATCAGAAAGGCAGAGCACTTTTTAAAGGGGAATAAAGGGGATTTTATTGTAGCGGCTCTGCGCTGTTTTAATTTGGTGGGCAGGGAATGATATTTAGTAATTATCATTACTATCACATATGTGTATCACATACCCGTACACAGTTTAACTTTAATGTTTTCATTTCACCTTCACATAGATTGGTTAATCTAGGTTTTTAGCTGCACTTAACACAACCCAGTTAACTTTGTTTCATTCACCTACACTTATACAACTTGATTCATTTCGCTTTAATCACCTGCACTTAGTTTGGTAAACACTGGTGTCTCACATCCATACAGCCCAGTCAATTAAGGATTCATTCAAACACTGTGATGGGGTGGATGTTTAATTGATTTTTATACTGTTTTATAATACGCTTTTGTGCTTCTAACTATTTGTTGCAGGGGGTTCCTGGTTCTCTGCAAGGTACCCCCTGCACATTACTGCTCACTGTGTCATATAAAAGAAGAGGACTGAAGTAAGCTTCCAGATCAGTATTCATCTGATGATCCACAGATTAGGATCCTCAGATATTGCTGCTCCTCCTCGCTTCTGGGTTATGTGGGAGGCGTTGGTCCCTCACATAGACCCACACCCGTCCAAGTTTCGCCGTTATTAACACACTGTGCATACATGAGGAGGAGTGGCGATGTGTTCATCTGACTATCCTGGGCTGCGGATAGTCAGATGAATACTGATCTAACTAACAGCAGTGCACTTAGTGTACACTTATTGTCCTGCTGCTAGATCGATCAGGTAAGTAACAATTTACATCATAGATCTCCTTTATTAACCACCCTCTTTTTTTTTCTATCACTGAGCCACTTAATAATCCACTTTCAGATTTTCCCCCAATCAAAGCATTCCCATTTTATATATCAGCCTTTTGTGTGGCACGATATCAAAAGGTTTGGAAAAATCAAGGTATATCCAGTGACTCGCCCTGGTCCAGTCTATAACTCACTTCCTCATAAAAGCTAATTAGATTTGCTTGGCAGGATCAATCCTTCATAAACCCATGCAGATATGGAGTTATACATGTTTTCATGTTAGATACTCCAGGATATCATCTCTTAGAAAACCTTCAAACATTTTAGCCACAACAGAAGTTAGACTTACAGGTCCTATGGTTCTCAGGCTCACACTTTGACCACTTTTTTGAATATAGGTACCACATTTGATTTGCGCCAGTCCTGGTCATTAAAAAGTCCCTAAATATTAAAAATACTGGTCTATCTATGGCTGTACTTAATTCTCTTAAAAACCTCAGATGAATATTGTTTGGACCTGGTGATTTATTTATTTTAACCATGTTAAAATGGTGCAGTAGTTCATCCTGGGTTACACAGACAACATTTAAAGGAACAGTCAATCCGAATTAAAAAAAAACCCATTATTTATGCTTACTAACACTTTTTTTAAAATATGATATTTATTAGCAATTAAAAAAAAAAAAGTAATAAAAGCACGAACAGATTGAGGTGGATGAAGCTGAGACATTGAAGGCTCATTTTTTAGATACCTTTGTGAGTGTATTTTAATTCACATATTGAATGATTCTAAGTGGCAGAGCTTACTATACTATATGAAGTTTCATTTCTAGGGCAACACATTATTCCTCTACTTCTTTTTCTGGATTTATTAACGTACGTAGGCTTGAGAGGTTTTTTGCTGCATAACCCTACTTCTAACCATTGTCGATCAGCACCAGATGCACCAGGGTCTACTACTCTTTTGATAAATAATAAAATATATATATATTTTGAATTTGGACTGACTGTTCCTTTAAAGGGGAACTATACTGCTGATGAAACTGCACACATACATATAAAACTCCTTTATACTATACCAACTGCTGACACAAATAGTTTCAAAAAAGGGAAGAAATAATACTTGGAGTTTGCTTTCCTTAATTAGTTTTCCTGAGAGCTGACATTTTCCTCCCCCTCTCCTTTGTTCTGCAAGTCAGGCAACATGAGAAGAAAAAGCTGTCTGACTGTTATTGGTTAAGCAGTGTGCTGACCTTTTGGTTGCATAAATTAAGTTGGAATGGAGGAGATTACAGAGGAGAAGCCGACTTGTGCACATGTGCTAAGTAGTAAGTAGGGCAAAAATGTCCAGGGGAGAATACCTTTTCATGGAAAACTGGCCAGTACACATCACAAACACATTTCCTGGTATTGGAGTTTATCAGTGCTGCCTTCTCAATCATTCTGTGTCACATGAAACAACTACTGGGGAGAAACACTTCTCACTAAGGTATAGTACTGCATATGTTAAGATGTAATTTGGCTATAGTTCCCCTTTAAGGGAGACAGACAGTACATTATTTCTCTTCATTTCACCTGACATTTCATTTTCCTCTGTGAACACAGAGAAGAAAATTTTGATTAATAACTTTGCTTTCTTCTCATCTCCCTCCACAATAACCTCCTCTTTAATTTTTAAGGAGCTTGTGCTTTCTGTTTTAATCTTCTAATAATTTATGTAATTAAAGAACATTTTTCTGTTTGTTTTACTTTCTTGGGCAATATGTGTCTCCAACTTAGCTGCTTTAATTTGTTTTTTATATAATTTATTTTGAATTCTATAACCTTTGTAATGCATTTATACTGCCTCTCTGTTTTAGCACTGTAAATGCTCTCTTTTTGGCATCTACAGGTTTCAGTTTCCCAATATACATCTCAGTAGTTGAAGCCCCCAATTATTACTACCTCATTGTGTTTTGCAGCCCTATTCATTTATCCTAATCTTCTATGAATTCTATTAAAATTGGCAGCTTATAGCAAAACCCCCATTAGTATTTTACTGTTTTTCCTTTCATGTAACTCTTCCCATAAACATTACACAATTTCATTGGTTTCAAAACTACTAATGTACCTTAAATGATAAATTTAAGGATATTTACCTTTGCATTATGTTTATGGAGAACTTCCACAACATCATTATGTGCTCTTTCAGCAGCTACATGTAATGGGGTCATAAAACTAGGAGGTAAAAAGAAGAAGGCAAAAACGGTTATGGTAAAACAACAGTAAAAATTCAGTGTTATAAAGTCAAGACAATTCACTTTTAGAAAATTTCTTCTGAAGTACAATTGCAGAAAAAAAATTACTAGTTACATCAGGAGTGTGAGACTTTAACACCTTTTTAAATATACCTTTATTTCTTTTTGCACATAACTTGGGAATGTCCAATTAGTATGCCAGTTTGTATACAATATAAAATTCTTAATACTGTATGAAGTCATATTCCACCAGATATCAGCCCAAAGAATCTGTTAATTGTAGGAACAGATGATCAAACTGAAATGTTTTTTTTCCCCGGGATATTAAAATGATTTGCATTAATCAACATATACCTACTGTCAAGCACTGTTGGAATTACTAAAAAATGCACAGGGAGTGTCAAATGGTTTGGCCAGAAAATAAGAGAGTTTAGATGTGGGGCTGAATCTGTTAAACTTTCAGTTTACAGTAAGTAGAGGGGAGAGCTGTTCCTAAAACAAACAGCAAGGTGCTTTCAGTGGCAGAGAGAGAGAGATGAAAGGAGAACAGGCAAAACAAAATGAGTCTGTGACAATTTCAACAATAGTGGACAGGCAAAAAGGGGAGGGGGAGAAGTGTTTGTTCTAATGCAGCCACAGTACTTAGTGTCAAAATGTATCATCACTGACAGCACCACTGCAAGTTTCGCAGAGGAAGAGAGATCAGGAGCACAAACTTAGAACACTTAGCAAAACTGGACTGTACATTCCAGTGACGGAAGGGGGATGTGGTACTCTGAGCAAGAAGGCATGTCCACTGAAAAGTCGAAAATATATTTCTTTCAAAGCAAACATTGAAATTTACTTTTTTTTTTCACTTGTGTTCCAGCTATTACCCTTCCTGAAATAGCCTGACTTGGAAAAGAAGTTCAAGAACGATCAACGCAATTCCAGCTGCAATTATTACAACTAACTCTTTAAAATAAGAAAATAGTTAATCTGTTTCCAGACAACAAGTATAGCATTTGCTTTAACATTTAACAGCTACTGTTTATACCATAGAGCAGGTATAAGTATTTTTAATTAAAAAAGAAGTTGAACTATAAAGCATCCTCCTATATGGGAGGAAAACAACAGACATTAAACACATCTCTAAACAATACAGGGATTTCTGAAATGTAAAGGCAATCCAATGAAAACTTAAAAAACATACTCTTTGTTTTTTTCATTGACACTGGCTCCTTTCCTAAGCAGCAATTCTGTTATCTGCTTCCGCTTTGGGTGCAAGGAGGCCACAGCACAGTGCTACAAAATATAGAAGGAACAATATTAAAGGGGGTCAAACATAAACACATGCATGCAACATATAATGGCACAATTAGATTATGCACAATATCTTCTTACTTTGTTATCTATTCCAAAAGCAGACTGGCTGCAAAGCTCACAGATGGGATGCTTCAGCTATTTATCAAATGTCTGGCTAAGATACCCAATGTGCGGAGCAAAATGCAAGAAAGTGATCAATGGTAAATTATGTTCCACTGAAAACAATTTCGATTTTATATCTGCAGTGCCAAGGATGAGCAATACCCGTGTCATCCAGGCAAGCAAGAATCCAGAGAATAAATTGTTTGCTTGGTACACTGGGCTGCAACCAAGCACACTTCCATAATAACAAACTTGCGTTACAGCTACAAGGAAAAAACTGATGAAATTAAGAATGTGCCGATATGAGAGTTTCTTACTTATTCTAAGAAACAGTTACTTAAATTCAATTCTATCAAACTTAACCCCCCAAAATTCCCCCACACACAAATATCTTACATTTAAATCTGGCATATTCCTTTACAAATTCAGGATTAATTAATGTGGAGAAAAAGAGCATTTCAAAATGCTGCCACTAATACGGTTAATATTCAGAGCTGTTATCTTTCCTGGCAGCAGGTTTAGGCTGAAAATGTGGAATTAAAGCTGGGCTTATCAATTTGCAGCCACACTCATTAGTAAGTAATGTCTAGTTTTCTGCATCCATTCCATTTATATACTGAAGATAGATAAAAGGTAAAGTAAAGGTTTAAAATGGACTGGGCATATACAAAATGTCTGTGTGTGCACTGGCTGATCCTGAAAATGTTACTGAGCCAATATGCAGGAAAAACTGCAGAGACTAAGAGGATTTTTAATACAAAGAAGACAGAATAAATGACAAGATTAAAACAATTTCAAATTTTGAAAAGAAGAGAGTAAAGACTGAAATAGTCAGCGTCACTTAAAGGGGCACTATAGTGCTGATATAACTGCACACATACATATAAAACTTCTTTATACTAAGCTAATAATACTAAATAATACTTGCAGTTTGCTTCCCTTAATTAGTTTTCCGGAGAGCTGACATTTGTCTCTCCCTCTCCTTTCTGTTCTGCATGAGAAGAAAAAGCTGCCTGATGGCTATTGGTTAAGCAGTGTGCTGACCTTTTGGCTGCATAAATCAAGGGAAGGGAAAGCTGACTTGTGCACATGAGCTAAGTATTAAGTAGGGCAAAAATGTCTGGAGGAGGGTTCCTTTTCATGGAAAACTGGTCAGTACATGTCACACTCACATTTTCTAGTGCAGGAGTTTATCAGTGGTGCCTACTGAATCATTCTGCATCACATGAAACGTCTACTGTGGAGAAACACTTATCACTAAGGTATAGCACTGCATATGTAAAGATGTAATAGGATTATAGTTCCCCTTTAAATCAGCACTAAGCTAAGGCCATAACTGATACATCTGGATAGTACAATGAGGAGCTGTAGTTCATGCTAGTGTACTGAAAGGTAGAAAGAAAACAAGATTAGACTCCTAATCCAAATTTAACAGAACACAACAAGGAAAGATCATATTTAGACTACCAACATCTATTTTAGTGCAGATCTCACAATTCACATTACACAACTTCAACCCCAAAAACAAGAACCTGTCGTCTGTTCTCACCAGTGCAGTCTCATGTGACTGTGGTTGCTTAAAATTAATGATCTCCAAAGCCAGTGTCTTTTTCACCTTAGCCAGGTCTGCCTCTCTAGCAGCTTGCAGCAAAGAGTGCCCTTTGAATTCATCTGCAATTAGATAAAGAAGGACATGGTAATTATTGTCCCATTTCAACGGTTCAAAAACGTGGTGTATTTAAACAGTGATATACAGATCCTAAAACATTTTTAAAGTGGTTGAACTTGACATAAAGGTGACAAGCTTAACTGTCCAATTTGTAGCTACACATCATTAAAAAAAAAATGAAAATAACTACTTAAAGTGCATCTGTCATCTCAAAACTAATACTAATTTATGTTCTGCTTAATGAAATAAACGTTTTTTCAAATATATATATGTATTTTTAAAAATTTATCTTTATCCAGTATTTCTCTGTCATCTTCCGTTAGCTTGACTTTTCTTTCTGAGTCGGGTTGGGCGGGGCTAAATGATGATTGACATTATAGCTCCTCCAATCAGATCCCTGCTAGATCCTGATTCAAGGGATCTGATTGGAGGAGCTATAATGTCAATCATTTAGCTCTGCCCAACCCCTGAAAGAAAGTCAGGCTGACAGGGAAGAAGACAGAGAGAAACGCTGTATAAAGGTACATTTTTTAAAATACATACCGTATATATTTACAAAAACGTTTATTTCATTAATACAACCTAAACTAGTATTAGAGTTTTGAGGTGACAGGTACACATTAAATATTTTATTACTGAATAGCTAGTTTTATTTTAGAAAGTGATTAGTTATTTTGCCAACACTCCATAAGCTGTGAAAAAGACAGTTTTTCCTGTGCATATTTTCAAAATGTAACCCTGACAAATGCACAGATGTTTCATTGTGACATATCTGCAGCTAAACAGATACAAAATTAAAGTTGCTAATTCATTTTCTTAAACAAAAAAGCACACAGGTTTAAATGGTCTAAAACAGCGGTTCTCAACCTGTGGGTCGCGACCCCGGTGGGGGTCACACGACCGACCCACGGGGGTCGAGAACCGCTGCAGTACCCGGAAGCGCCCACAGGACCCTTTTTTATAAGGGTTCCTGCAGGGTGACGTTGACCGAAAACGTCACCACGTGACGTGCATACGTGGTGACGTTTCGGCCAACCGTCACCACGTGACACGCGTATGTGATGACGGTTGGCCGAAATGTCATCACGCCACGTGCTGTGACGTCAGAGCCAGGGGTCGCGGTGAAAAAAGGTTGAGAACCGCTGGTCTAAAAACTATGGCACCCATACATTTATACATTACTTTATTATTGAGTGCTGTTGGACATACACATACATATATAAAGTTATACAAGGCAACATTTGCAGATGAATTATTTTCATTCTGGAGAGGTTAATTTGCATATATTTCCCAGAAAGCTTTTTCTTAAAGTCTTCCTACCAACTTAATATGTTGCCACAACTTAAATTAGTGATTTTATTAAAGCTACTTTTATAACAAGTCACAGACTGGCTAACAATTATCTCCCCTTTTCCGACATGAACCGGAAAATTTAAAGCAGAGGTTTTTTTAGAGATCATGAATAATACTCTAAAAGCTAATAGAGTAGAGTAAAGAAAGGGATCACAATCTTTCACATTTTAAAATTTGTAGACAAATACATTATCTTCTGTAGACATAAAACTGCATATATTTGTGTAGATAAATATATGTATCTTTCTTACTCAAGCACTGCTAATGATATCTGCAGTTTACCTTTAATATTAGCAGTAGTATAATAATATTTAGCTCCCTGGGGCACTTCAGGAACAGCTTACTGTTTATAACATTTTTACACATTATAGTTTTATAACTGTCATGTTAATATAAATTAGCATTTTTTTTTCTTTTAATGCTGCTTCAAAGAAAATGCCTGCTACTATCCCACAAATGCCCACTCCTGAAGACTCAAACCAAAATGCTTTAAAAAAAAAAAAAAAAAAAAAGAATCCTGTTTGAATTAAAATAAAAATTCTCAAAAAATGTATTTTTATACTTTCAGCCATACACACTCATCCACCAGTAACACATCATTTCTTTTATCTACTAGTTTAAAACTCTTATTCTTTCTCAAACAAAAACATTTAAAGGATAGCTGAGAAATACTCACAGGACAACCTTTCTTTAAGTTCTGGTGTTGGGGCCATGTCAATGGCGCTCTTCCCATGACAGTTGACTAATGTGGGGTCTGCGCCATGGCTTAGCAACAATGAGCAAACTTCAACTCTATTCTTGGATGCTGCTTCATGTAATGGCGTGAATTGCCAGAGATCCATGGCATTAACGCAAGCCCCATGCTGCAACACATAGCAAGTATATACTGAACAACCAATGTAGCAATTCACATGATGGTATCAATACTACTGAAAATGTTTAAGAAAAACAATAGATAATATTTCTTGTGTTAGTTTTGCTGTAACTGCGATAAAACCTTAACATAACGCCTACTACAGCCTTGCCCCTACTGCCTATACACTGAACTATTATTTAGAAGATGAAAAAAAAGTTAATCCATTAAAATTGTTCACTTGGTGGGTAGTCTATACCAACAGACCAAAGATTTACACTGATCTTTAGCACAAAGTCAGTGGGTTGCTTTAAAACAAAAATGCACAGTTAATGGGACAATTGTAAGATTATTTGGACTCTTTGGGGATATCAAATCCTAAAATAATCTAAAAATGAATAAAAAAGAAAAAACCTTATTATGCATCAGCCTAGCAAGCTTTATTTATCACCATACTAGCACAAAATTATATATCTGTAACATGTCAATCCTTATACAGACAATTTATTACTTAGCAGTCTCAATGCACTCACTTTTAGCAGCAACTCTGTGACCTCAAAGTGTCCATAGGAGCAGGCATTATGTAAAGGAACCAGTCCACTAGATAGAAAGGATGATAAATGTAAAAAAATAAACACCAAAAGCATGGAAAATTAAACTATAAAAAAGTATATTGAATTATTTACCAATTATCTTGTGCCTTAAACATTTAGCACCAATATCATATAGGATCCAAATAAACTCCAATTATATAATACATGGTTTGTTTTTACAGTAGTAGTTTTTATAATTGCTTTGATTATGCCAGATCTCTGGTTAACCCTCTAGTAAAAGATACAATTTAATGGAAAACAACAAACTGAACTGAAAACTGTCCATAGAAGGTGTGTTTTAATAAGAGCTAGACATGCATTAAAGAATACAGTGATGTATAAGTTGGTATAAAAAAAACCTAACACTGCATGCACAGCAGGACACAGTGCTGCACTGTAAACACAAAACCCAACTGTCTCTCAGATGGGAGAGGTGCTTGATATTGCAAACTGAACTGTGTCAGTTTCAGGACTTGTAGCAGTTAGGCCTGCTACATTTTATTAGACAATACTACATAGTTAAAAACAACTGACAAAACTATACTTAAGGAGGAGTTTCATGAATCACACTCCTGAAACAGCAGTGCATGATGAAGATCACCATGTTAGTAAAATAACTCAACTTTGGCTTAATAACTTATTAAAGGCCTGAGAACACAATAACACTAAAAGCATTGAGATTTGACTCATCATTAAAAAGCTCCTGTATCTGATTGTTACACAACAGTACAAGGCATGCATTTATCTGTTTTAGATAAGCCCCCTTCTTCTCTCACATTCACACATTAGGGTCTGTGACACAGATTACAGAGAGGCAGGGGCGCTAAAACAGTAAAATATATGCCTTGTACTATTATGGAACTATATAATTCAGGAACTCAACTTCTTAATGGTGAGTCAGATCCCTGTGCTTAAGATTTTATGTTCTTATTTATCACACTTATTGATAAATTGATTTATCACAGTTCTCACACTGAAGGAAAGCATCCAAACCAGTTTTGAACTCTTTAATGGAATTAACCAT
>WMED01004078.1:0-18747 GCA_019650415.1 Pipa parva
CAGCATGCGCATAATACCATTTATAATACCATTTATGGTATTTATTAATACCATAATACCCCACAGAGTATTCAAGCTATGTACCCAGATGAATGGGGTATTAGATCAAAGTCTACCCCTACACCAGTGTTGTTGCACTAACAAGCATTTTCAAACTTTCCAGTTCTGGAGTGACCATATTGGCTATTAATAGTCCTTAAAGGACTATTAACAAGAAACTTCCATTTTGATGGCATGGCAATTTTTCTAATACAGCACTTGTGAAAATGCTATCTTTGACGTTAAATTTATGAATTCCATTACTTTCAGGGGGTTATTCACTAAAGTCCGAATTGTGTATAGGTGTGAATTCGCCAGCTAAAGACAGTCGCTATATACTGATACTGTCGCAGTCTCATCTTTATAATGGGAATATTGTCACAGTCGTGATTTTACTATGTAAATTTGTCGCAGCTGCAACTTTAAAAATTGTTGCGGTCGCATCTTTACAATGGGGAAATTGTTGTGGTCATGGATTTGTTATGGGACTTCACTGTTTGAGAATTTGACAGTCGAATTTGCACCTTAGTGAATAACCCCCTCAGTCTTTACCAATAGCAGCCATTTTGTTAAACAGACCTCTGCCAGTACCATTGTTTTCTATGGTGCTTTACATAAAGCATATACAGGAAGTGTGTCCTAAAGCCCAATTTTTAAAGCTAAATATCTTACTTATTTAGAATTTTTGGAAGCATAGATTGAAGATATAGTAACTCAATTTTTGGAGCTTCTGTTCTTTTACGTAAACTGAACTGCCACAGGAGTGCATTTATAACACCTGTATAAGTAGACCTAAAAGTGTTGTTTAAAAGGTTTAAGTAATAATGGAATTGTGGAAATAAACATATATTATCAAGATAATGGCTAATCATAACACTTTTGCTGATCCACATTTTATTTATTGATTAAATTAATTGGCTAGACTCAGTACTCCGTAATAAAAAGGTAACACCATCTTAATGTTAATGGAGAACTAAACCATTATGCATACCTTTTGATTTTCTAGGATAGTCTTGATCATGTCAATCCTAAAGTCATTATCAGGTTTCTGTTCTGTCTTCTCTTTTCACCTGAATGCATGCACAGAAGCAGTATTAAACTCTTAATACAGCCGTCATGCATTGCATACACTGGCAGTTAAGGAAAAGAGGCAGAATGGAGGCCCAGTCATGACCTCAGGATCTCCACAAGAAAAAGGCAGGAGGTGGTCCTAAACAGTATTAGGAAAGTATTTTTGTTTAATCTTATTTCCCACAGCCAAATACTTAATAACTTTTCACTGTTAAAAGTTTTCAATGCTGTGAGAAAATGCAAAACCACATTATCATTTTGGTTGGAATTAAACATAGGCAAAGCAATAATGCTAGCTACTGAGCCAACATGTATATTTCTAATAATAATATTTTGTTACCAATGCAGATGTATTGTGAAGATAACTGGTGATATGACTGTATCTTTTCCAACTGGGATAATTAAAGTTTTCACAAGCAACCCATCACCGGCTGTTTTGTGCTTCAGATTAAAAAATATCAACAAACTTGAGCAGATTCTACCAAATAATCAACTTTTATACAGGTATTTACAAAGTACATGCAGTTAACATGTTACAAAGAAGTTATAAGAGGCTTTTAACAAAGATATTGTAATTATCAGAACTGAATAGCAAAAAAAGCTTACGGTAGTTTTAAGAAATGTTTTTTTTTTAAAGCCAAAAATAATGATTTTTTTGGAAACCTTTTTAATTATAATAAAAAAATCAATTCATTTGATGCCCTTTAAATGGCATGATAATACCATTATAATTGAATTTTATTAGAATTTTAATGTACCAAATTAGGAATGTATTTCCAATCCCCAGTTAGCTCATTTGTATGATGTTTGTAAGCAGTATTAATCCTATACAAGTAAGCACTACTGCCATTTCTACCAGAATTTAAAGCCTCTGTGCTCTGTGAATGCAACTCATTTCATTACCACTTTATGTGGTGTGTCTCCTAATCACAAGAATCAATAACTCGTTTGACACTCCTGCAGAACAATGCCTTCCACAAAGCTTATGTGGAATAATTTATTAAAGGGATTCTATATCTTCATTATCATATATTAAATATACATATCTGTAATAACACTGTATGCTCTTATTTATGTCCCTATTGTAATCTCCTATAGGGTTTAGCTACATTTGGATTGTACTGCAAAATGCAGAGAATTGCATCTCTTTAATTTTAATTAATCCCCAGGCAAACTATCTTAAAATGACCTAAAAATTGATAAAACACCTTTTACAAAATTTGAGTTTCTGAACTTTGTAAACCACCTGGTAAGAGGAGCACCAAAGTTAACATTACTGTTAGATTAGCATAAAATGGTGTCTTTTCTATCTGCTTCCATCTGATTGGTCTTTACAGGGTTCACTGAGCTGAAGCTGCTCTAAATATTCTGACCCAAACAGCTAGTCACAATCTCTCAGATAAGAGTTTCAGCAAGGCTTTCTCAAAAGACATTTTTTGGAAAGTGTTTGCAGTGTATTTTTAGATATTGAATGACACACAGATGTAATTAATGTATTTTATTGATAATAAAAGGGCATATGTAACTGAACTATACACTGCTTTTTAGTGATCCATCGCAGAGTGACAACAATTGTAAAGATTTTTGGATGAATATGCAAGCTGTCACCACCTACCTCAAGAAAATGTCTGATCAGAACCCGTCAGCCTCCTACTATAATGTAGACATATTGAAATATCAAGTAAGTGACTCTATTTTTGCCAGATCGAATACTATTGTTTGATAGTATACTTTCCTCCTATATCTTTGTCAGTTTCCAATGACATTGTACGTATGCTGTAAGGTCATCACCTTCTTATGCAGTTTATTTAGACTTATTAGAGAAAGCTGGGGCATGCTTTAGAGATGTTCAATAATTCAAACATTTACTCTGATTTATTCTCCAGGTAGACCATTTTCATGCTTCATTTAGTAACCAAAGCTGTCTAGAAACCTTGGAAAATATCTCTTAACTCTTCAGCTTCTTTATGAATATTTGATTCATAACTAAATGACCTCTCTTTATTATAAATCCACTCTTTATAAAATGGATGTCAAGGTTATAATAATGCTTTTTGATTTTGAAGAAAAATTATATCCATATCTGCTATTTAATGTATAAACAGAATATTGGCATTCCATTAGCTGAGCAAAGCTTACAAGAAAAAAAAAGTATTGCAGGTCAGTGATTGACTACAGAAAAGCACTAAGGGTATTTTGACAGGAGATACTGTTGATTTAGTTGTTTGTCAACTACTACATACCAAGATAAAAAAAAATCCAAATGAATTGTAATAGTATATATTCGATAACGTTGGCTTGTCTGTTTTGACCGCTCTGCTCTGTCCTTCAGTCAAGAGTTGGAGAGTAAATACTGCAGTTATATTTTCAGAGAATCCCAGCTAACGCTGCTCTACACCTTCCTCCCTGAAATCTCCTTCAAAAATTAGTAATGCAATAAAAGTGGCAATGGATAACTTTAAAGGGACACTAAAGTCTGTAAAAAAAAAAAAAGTGCTTTCTATTTATTGGCTGCCAAGTTCTTCAGTACAAGAAGTGTTAAAATGACAGGTTTAGACTTACAGATTTTCAGAATAATCATAGCAATAGAAGAAAAAAAGCACTTGCAGCAGAAGCTATTAGCTAATCCTATCCCTTTCTCCTGTTATCTCTGTGCAGTCTGTTACTTGTGTGCAGCATTTATATTACTAAGTAGCTTTTGATTCTGCGCTGTTTTAGGCTGGTTTTCTTCAGTTTTTCGATATCGAATTTTTCAGTCATTCTGCCATTGAAATCAATGGTTCGTTCAAATTTCGATATCGATAAACTTCCGATATCAGCAATATTGATATTGTGATATCAGTAAAAATAGTTCGATATCACGATTATCGATTTTAATAAATTTCGCCCATTTAAGTGTCTTTTTAACATTTGCATTACTTATTAATATATGGCCAATAAAAAGAAAACTGATTATTTACAGGTTTTAGTGTACCTTTAATGAAACAAACAAGGGAGACATCATATGGGCTTTGTATTAGGCCACCTTAACAGAACAAAACTGCTCCAGCAGCACACTTTTGGGTTAAACATTTAGAAGACCTGTCCATAGCCTAGCATCCCTTTCAGGACTGGTCCAGTATAGCCCAAGCCATCCTTTTGGTTCTTCTGGTGAGGGATTGGACTTCCCATTTTATGTTCATGCTGTCTGGTCTATAGTAATGATTATCTCTACAAAAAGTTCTCTGGGGAGAAGAACATCACTGAAGAAACAGATACTCAGCAACCAGTGCTATCCCATGTGCTTGTCACACATATCTCCTGGCCATATGTCTTTCTGTTGGGTCACCCTACCATATCACTAGAACTACAGTAGGGCATCCTCTTCACACTTAACTTTTACTGCTGCTATGCCTTTGCAAACTATGATAAAATCTCTTGGTTGCCTCTTCCCCTTTGTTTTAATTTTCATTTATGTGGTTTTATTTCTAAATATTTCATTATTAATTATCTATATTTAATGCACAGACCATTATTTGTTAATTACTGTTTATGTTTATTGTATTTGTAGGTTTCCTCAAATGGAATCCAGTCCACTCCTCTTAATCTAGCTACCTACTGGAAGTGTACCTCTAACACTACTGATGTTAGGTTGGATTACAAATATAATCCAGAATCCATGGCTATGCCCAGTGCGTTGTCTAACATACAGGTGGTTGTACCAGTTGATGGAGGAGTAACAAGTATGCAGTCACTGCCTTCTGCAATTTGGTATGTAGTGGCAAAAAAAGGCAATTTCTTTTAATATTGCAGCATCCTAAATAGTACAGTGATTTCCAAAGCATCTGATCTTCTAAGTAATGAGTCAAATGTTTTACAAATGGGACATGATCATGCACAATTTTTTGCATTGGTACTTAGAATGCTGATCAGTCCATTCATATGTTTTAATTGCCTTTCTATGGAGTTTGAGTTGATGTTTATCTCCACCCATTCTCCATTATACTGTACATATACAGTATATGGCATCTACAATACATAACTTTCTCATTTTCCAGTTTCTGTTAATGGAAGAAATGTGATCTTTTATAATTACCTTTTAGTTTTAGCAACCATATAATTACTGCAGTGATTATTGTACCTGTTTCAAAGTAGCAATACATAGAGTGAAATTTACGTTTCACTAACGTTTAGGTCGAAAAGTATGTTTTCACCCAATTTTCGAACCTTCCTAAATTAGGTCCTCCAAATCCTTATTCAGAAATGATCTGTTTGGAAGACCTGCAGTGGAAGCTTCTCTGCCCTGCTTTGCATTGGGGATTAGAGCAATGAACCAGAGCTGTAGTTCTGAGCTGAATAATTTTAGAGAGCTATCCTCTACTTCTCATAGATACGGTTTGTTAGGCACTTGGAGGGCACATTAAGATGGCTGTAACATAACTAATACATACGGACTCTGCATCAGCAAAGTAGAAGAGTTTTTACTGTTATTTTTGGCTATTTTGGATATTTTGTTCTTGATATAATTGATGCTGCCCATGTTACATCATGTGATAATTTATGTTTTTTTTAGAAAGCCATCTTTATACCAGAAAACTCATTATTTTTGTTTTACAGGAATGTAGAACAGATGAAGGCTTTATGGAAAATTTCTGCTATTTCTGAAAAATCTGAAAATGGAGGCAAGTACAACTTTTTATTTTAAACAATGCATAGAGCTTTAATGAGACGACAATTTCCCCATTGTAAAGTTGCGACAGTTTTCCCATAATAAAGTCACGACTGCGACAGTATTCTCATTATAAAGACGCGACTGTAAAGACTGCAGCCTATTGGGACTGTCTTTATCTGGTGAAATCACACCTATATGCAACAATTCGCACTTTAGTGAATAACCCCCCTTAATGTTATCGCCTGTAAACTATTTCTTTTGGAGAGAATAGAATGTGAGACATTTTGATGTGTTTGTTTGCATGTATTGCCAGGTATTGAGTCATTTGTAATCTGTTTCATGGTTTATAGCCTGTGACAGGGTCTATACATATGACATCTATACAACATACTTTCAAGTAAATTATTGGTGTAATTTTGTTCAATAATATATTTTCTCTTACTTTTCGTACAGGATCTGGATCTCTTAGGGCAAAATTTGATCTCTCTGAGGGACCTAGTAACCCAAGCACTCTTGCAGTACAGTTTGTTAGTGATGGATGCACACTCTCTGGAGTGGACATAGAGCTAGTGGGAACGGGCTATCGCCTGTCCTTAGTAAAAAAGAGGTTTGGCACAGGTGAGTGAACATTTTCACTATTGGTCATCTAGAATTCCTATGAATATTTAAAACTTTCAACCAAAAAAAAAACAAAAGCAGGCTGTCTCTAGTCTACAGGCATCTGTTGATAGCAGCCATAAAATAATTTTTTTTTTGAAGATAAACTACCCCCTTCTCTTCTCTCTAATTTTCATTTTGTGCTTGTAATTGTGATTTTTTTTTTTGTAGTAGAATTATCAACCCATGCTTGTGTAATCTTTTTTACAAGGTTTCCTAGCATATTAAAACATGCTACAGGCATAGCACTAACGTGTATTATTGCCTAGAGAGCAACTCCTCCCAAAGTTCTCCTGCCATTCATAGAGATAGATATATAGATTTAGGTAGAGATAGATATATACATAATGATCCTTCTTGCAAAGGTAGGAGATAGGCTAGCAGTCATGGGCTAATGTCACTGTAAGTTTGTTCATAGGTCATAGCTGAAAAGAATTGAGAGAAGCAAACCCTTAAATTTAGGTAAGGTAAACCATGTTAGAATACTTATCCCCCTTTACTATGAACAATTAGGCAAGATTCTTCTTGAATTTTTATGTGCTGATAATATTAGATTTCTGCATAAAAGGCATCACTGCCAGGATGGTTTCTCATCCATAAATGTAATAAGAGCAGACCTGCAGTTGTGGAGTCTTATTTTACATTATAGTATTGTATTATATGTTGAAGTTCATCTAGACATGTGTGCTAGGTAATATAAGGGTTTTATCCAGTGATATTTGTTTTCATTTTCTGTTACAGGAAAATACATGGCAGAATGCTGATTTCTTGTAAAGTCGTACGATACAACAGCCTTCGTTTTAACTTATCGAGACTCTTCCATATGCTGTTTTAATTATAGATATATATTTTTTATTTTTGACTTCTTTTAGAAGGTATTTCTATATTGCTGCCAACTTTGAAACATAAAAATGCACTTTTTAATGAGTCATTTTGTTGGAATATCTATTACATGATGATGTAGCACTGAAATATTCTGCAATCGTGGTTAAATTTTTTATGGCAATATTTGAGTGTTTTCTAGTAACATAATGCATTAGTATCCAAACTTGCAATATAAGGCTGTATACACTAGCACCTTGGTTAATACTGACAGTTAAAAAATCCCAAGGTTTTATTCCGATATAATTGGGTTATTTTAACTTTTTTAATGAGCTAATAGATCAGCTAGGTAAGTCTATATGCAATGCAGAAATTTTGTCTCCAGCAATCTCCTAGAACCCCACAGATGATAATGTAATGTTGAATGTTAAACAGCCCTATATTAGGGAGCTCTGTGCCTAATAACTCTGCTATAGAGCCATGATTCATAACAGGGCTGTTGCTAGACCTAAACAGCTAGAGCGAGCGTCCCAGATTTTATTCTCATTGTCTGGGTCTTTCTGAATTTACATATACATTTTAATGACTTCTGGAGACTTAATCAGTTCTATAGAGTTTACTGTCTGAGTAGAATACAGCAACCTAACTGAAGGGTAATAAAAGGAAGGTAAGGCTGTAACTGTGGATCTTGTCCCCTATGTCTCATGGGAATCTAGAAGCACCTCTGACTTGTAATCTTGGTGAATTTTTCTTTATTTACCAAAGGAGCTTCATATCTTTCACTACAAGGTAGAAATAATTAATATTAAATAAACATCTTAATGTAATGCATCCAGCTCATTACACATATACAGGTATAAGGGCTACTTCAGTTGCAGAAAACCTTATAACTGCTAATTAGTACCTCCCAAATACAAGTGACTCAGCAGCTATTAGTGTGCAACCTTCTGTCTATGCATCCATGGTTTCTGAGAGCTTCTGTAAAGTGCCATAGCAACGTTACATGTAGGTGAAAATGTTCTGCGTCTTTCAACAAGACAGATTAATAATTCTAAAAAAATTTGTGGAACTAAAATGCCAAATGTATTTGCTATTGCTGCCAGTTACAATATTAAAGGAGGGGTGGGGTGTGTGTGAAATACTTATCGATGTGCTTCTTTACTCCAACCTTTGCTTCCTGCTTTGTCTCAATACCACTGTCCATTTTCTCCATGAAGGCTGCAAATCTCACTTCCTGCTTCCTCTGATGGAATACTGCTTCTGCTCTTGGTCTGCACACTAAATTTCAGGAAGAAGCAAGAATCTGATGTAATACTGCTTTTATGCTTGCTGAATTTCAAGAGAAAGCCAGAAGTGAAAAGGATCACAGCCTGCATGGAGAATAAATACTGCTTCTGCACTTGCTATACATGCCAAATTTCAAAATGAAGCTGGAAATGAAAATCATTGCAGCTTGCACTGGGAAGAAACAAAGATGGGTTTTGAGACAATGCTGGAGGAAAGAAGCACCTTTGTAAGTGTTTAATTCCCCTTCAGAATCATCCCTAGGGAAACAAGAACTTTGTGCCCCTTTAAGGTTATGAAAATATCCTAACTTTGATCATTAAAAAAAAAAAAAAAAAGCAGAGCTTTGTGTTTACTATAGGCTGCTACATATCCTCTAACTTTTTATACGTTTTTCATCCCTTTGTTAATGTCTTTCCCACTTTTTAAATTGTTGCTTAAAAGGTTTCTGATGCTGTTCAAGAAACCTGAATTGCCAATGTTTTCATTTCCTAAAAACAGGTGACAATTGCTCCCTAAAAGTAATAAACACTAACAGGGCAATGTATTAAAAAGCTGCAGTGAGCAATGTAAGTGCAAACACTAAGACTAACATTATCACCTTTCTTGCAGGGTCAGTCACATACGCATTAGACTGTCATATGCCCACAAACTCCATTTTTAGATCCCATTCTGCTTATGTTTTACACTATGAAAATATCTGCTGCATTTCTGTTTTGGTGTTTATAAATTGCTGCTTTTTAGCACATGAAGTTGTTTAGGAAATAAACATGGTTGTTGTAAAATTTAGTAGGGGAAAACCTTGTTAACGGGTCACACTATCATTGTCAAAGGTCCATTCTATGGGATGTTTTTAAGCTGCCCAACCACAAGCAGATGTATTTATTAGAAATGTATTTTTTTCCAAAGGCAGGCAAACATTGCGCTGTTTTCACAGAGAATGGTCAGTGGCAAAATATTTTAACCAAGTGATTTGTAGAATTTCATCCACCATGTATATTCAGTGTTACAAAAAAAAAAGATGTGAATGAAACCAAGCACCAACGTTCTGTCTTTAGGCTTGGACAGCCCTAAACATTACAAATGAAACCACTACATTTTGACTGCCCAAAAATGTTCAAATGTCGATTACACTAAAATTAGAAAACATTAATTGAAGATTACATTTTTACTACTAAGCAATAATTGTGCTTTTTTGTTTAAATATACATTTTTCATTAAAAAAAAAAAAAAGTGATTTAATAAATAAGCAAATAAGGAAGCAATAAAAATGCTGATTCTAGAATGGCAACATGGTTATATAACCTCTCTATTTTTACCGTTTCAAAAGCCAATATTAATTACCTTTGGGTATCTCTGTTGTAATCTGTTTTTGCAATCAAACTTATAATTATGTTGACTTTTTTTTTGTTTTGTTTTACCTGGAGTTATCACAGTTAAATGTAACAATGCTGCATAAACATGGAAGTGTAATCGTACCAATAAATTTCGGCACTTTTTTTAGCCTCTTTGATATTACATATTTCAGAAGCTCAAGAGTTGTAAGAGCCGGTTAGAATTTTGAAGCCATACAGATTTTATGGGACTTTTCACTAGCAAATGAATGAACTTTGAAATTTGCAGGTTGATACTGGTATCTGCCATGTGATATATTGACCTTAGCGAGCTGGTTCTTGCTTTTGGATACAGTGATAATACCCTTTGTAGGAAAAAAAAAAAAACGTAAACACTGAAAGCTAATGTTTTTATGGACTGTTCTTAATTCTGCCTGTAAATTTAAACTAAACAACTTTATAGTTAAAAAAAAATGTAAATATTTGTGATTTTTTTCATAATGTAAATTTTACAAAATGTTGCATCTGTAATAAACATGTAATATATACCGATTTATGAAACAGTGGCTTTTTTCAATTCATAACTTGTATAAGTGGAATATGTGGCCAGAATATTGCAATAATTTCCAAAACTAAGATATGTACACTCAGTTCAACGCAATAAGGCAGGGATTGCTGGATTTTGTATGGACAAAATGAGGTGAAGTTGGCATGAAGACCTACATTGTGCCAGTCGTTCTTGAGGAACTCTACAAGTGGGATAGTGCCCTATTTAATAGAGGCTGAAAGAGCTTGTTTAGACTCCTGGTATGTGTGGAGTAAGTTAGGGCTGTCCCCACAGTGACAAGATTTCTGTTGAGGGCTGTTAGAGATAAACCTCTGAGGCTACAAAGGATAACGTCAGTGAAATGAGGGGAGGTTTGGGAATGCCTAAAGAAGAAGACCTGAAGTGGAGAAAGAGAAAATAAAGTAAGGTAACCCTTGAAGGAGGGAACCTGCACATATTTACCAGAGTTTTGTATTTTTTACATGTGCCTCTTAACCATCTACCACTACACACTACATGCTGTATAAACAGAAAGTATAAATTAGCTGGTGTGAAACCAACAAATAACCAGTAATGTTCCAGTTTGTGACTGAAGCATGGTAATAGTTACACTGTGTGAACTAAGTCTTGTGAATGCCCTCTTTTAGTAAGCTCTCAGAAGTGGAGTGTTCTAAACTCTTGACGAGTCCAAGCATGGCATTGCAGCTCCAAGTGAGTGGATTTATAGCACATTTCTAAAATAATCTGCTTGCTGCTGGTATAGTTCACTGTAGTTGATTAATCTATGGTTGACCCATTCACAGATGCTGCTATGCTTGGCTACTATTGCTGTTGGTTTTTAAAGGACTGAAAAGTTAAAAAAATAATTTGCATTGACTTGCCAATTATCTTTATTTTAGTTGTAAACTTGCTAAGGGTCAGAGTGCTGTTTTTGTTGCAATGTGTTTTATTTTCTCTGTAGACAACTGTGTTATAAGAGCAAAAAGTCCACTTGTGTTTTCCTTTTGATTTACTCCAGTTGCCAGGCTAGGACTGGCTTACCAGGACCCCAGGTGGGATAGAACAATCCTGGTGGGCCATGGCCACCCCTTCACAACTGCCTCTCATTTCAGCATTAATTAATTTCTATACGTGGAGCACTATGACTTGCACTGTGAGTGATGTACAGGAAGTGGCACCAAAGAGAGAGACAGACCTATAAGTCATCAGTTTCTAAAGCTGCATACTCTGATGTACTTGTGCAGTTGTGCTTCTAGATATACAACCTTATTTGTTTCTATCCTGCCTAGATCCACTTTTCCCTCATCTCTCAAGACAGTAGTAGAAACCTGTATAAAATCTTTAATTTTTTGGCAAAACAACAACTGATTGATGTGTTTTAGAGAAAGTTCCACTGTTTGGGTCATTTGAGCTCAGATTTAAATTTGAGAAATGCCAGTTGAGTTATGGCACACCAAGTCTGCTTCTTTGCTTTACTGGACAGAGAGCAATGACTTCCAGCTGTGCTTACACAGTTACAAGGTTTTCTCTAATATTCAAGTTACATTTAAGCATCATTAATTAGGGCTGAGATAAGTTTACCATTGGGACACTGAAAATGGGACTTTGTAGTCATGTGAGTACTAAATTAGAAATCTGTTTCCAGTAGAAATAATCAATTGCAATGAGCAATGACTGGAAAAATACAATAGCCACTCTTATTTATATAACTGTATGTGGTGCAGAGGAAAAATCAAAGGCTGCAATAAGTAACCACAAAATCAAAAGTGGGTTATTACATTTCGCTTCTTGGGGACAAAGCATACTAAGACAATGAAGGGGATGAGAGAATGATGGGATTTTTACCCAGAACCTTGGGGGGTGTTATTCACTAAGGTGCAAATTCGACTGTCGAATTTGCAAACAGCGGATTCCTATAGTAAATCTGCTACAATTTCCCCATTGTAAAGTCGCAACAATTTGTTATAGTTAAGAATGTGACAATTTTTCCCATAATAAAGTTGCTACTGCGACAATATTCTTATTATAAAGATGCGACTGAGACAGTAGCAGCCTATTATGACTGTGTTTATCTGGCGAATTCGTACCTATACAGGTAGTCCTCGACTTACGACGTTGATCCGTTCTTACGCGGCGTCATAAACCGAATGTCGATGCAAGTCGGATCTACGTTCATACAGTATGGTTGCACGCAGTTTGACTTACGTCACAAAACCGTGCAAGTCGGAACAAGGCATGGTTGCATGCAGTTCGACTTACGTCGCAAAACCGTGCAAGTCGGAACAAGGCATGGTTGCATGCAGTTCGACTTACATCGCAAAACCGTGTAAGTCGGAACAAGGCTTCGTATAAAGGTTGTAACCCCAAAACGATGTAACTCAAGGCCGTCGTAACCAGAGGACTACCTGTACTCAACAATTTGGACTTTAGTGAATAACCCCCAGACTCCAGCCTAATATAAGGGGGCTGTCATAAATAAGAATTTCAATAAGGCGTGTTATCACAATTAAAATTGAATCTAGTATTTCTATACAAATTTTAAAACAGGAATTATAATAATACATAATTATTTATTTCATGTGCATTGAGTTAAGATTTTAGAAGTTAATACTGAACAAGGCTAAATTAACCTTTTACAAAAAATATTTTCCTCCGCTCAATGGAAACCTAATAATACAATTACACAGAACAATCCTGATTATTTATCCTATTGAAACTATTCAAAATAACTTCCTTCTAATGAGAACTGAAAATAAGTAACAGCAAGTGCAATTTTTTGCATCCCATTAGATGAAGTCACCTGGGGAAAGAAACACGAACACCTGCTCGGGGAATAGAGGAACATAATATGTCTAAAATATGCAGAAAAGTGTAAGCACTTTATGTAATGGTAGTAAAATATAAAGGCTCTTTTGTAAATTGCAATTCTCTATCATTTTTATGTTTAAAGAATTATAACTGTTCCCAGCAGTGGAAAACATGCAAAATTAAGGGCCGGATGCCTGAAAAGCTACAGGCGTTTTGGTTGCTTTAATGTCATTAGCTTATATACTGAAACGTTCTTGATAAACATGGTAATGATCCAGCAAATTCACACCATGTGGAGTATATTTTGATATATGTAGTTAAAATATGTCAACTTTCCTATATATCACACCCCCCAAAAATGGAAAAAAATTCCAGTTTGCATATAATTTATATAAGCTGGAGAGACATGATGCAACAAGTACATGTGCACATATACAAAGTATATTAGCAAAGGTTATGTAAGGAAATGGTTATATTCCATTTCCTTATAATATTGTATATTAAGAGTATTTGGCTATAGGTAGGGCCTAATATGTAACAGCTAGGAATGTGGCAATAGGGCCACCAAGTGGACTTATGTATTAATGTGAAGAGGTAATGTGATTCGTGTTGTAATAACTAGGAGTATACCCCAGTCTATAAATATTAGTGTTCAGGAAATGGGAACAGTGTTAACCAACGTTTTAAAAAAAAAAAAGAAAAAAAAAAAAGCTACTAGTGACAATTCTAGCAACTTTTTCTGGTGGTATTGGAGACTCCATGTGAAACACCAATCGTCCATAGCCCCACCCCAAAGCACTGACAGGCAGTTAGTCTCACAGTAGCAGCCTCCCCGCTGCAGTTTAGAGCAAAGAAGAGAGCCACCCCTCTCCAGTGTTGCCAACTTAACGACTTTTTTGACCCCTCTAATTACTTTTTATAAAAAGTGACTAGTGACAAATCTAGCCATTGTAAAGTTGCGACAGCAACAATTTCCATAGTATTGTTGCGACTACAACAATATTTGCATTATAAAGACCCGACATGCAAACTTCCAATTATGCAAATTAGGCTATGACATCATATATTGACTTTTAGGACAGCCAGTAGCTACTTTTCTTACTGAGGAGTTGGCAACACTGAATGGGAAGGGTCTTTAGGCCCAGACCTTGTACCCGGCTAGGCTTTTGTCCCAGGGCCTTCCGCAGGTGGGGTGGAGGATTCCTTAAGAGAGGATAAAGGCAGCTAGGTCTCTATGCTAGACTACTACTGAAGGAAGTTCCCACTCTACCAGAAAGGGTAGTGATCCCTCCAAGGATCTCAGCAAAGCGTCTCCACAGGAAAAAAAACCTTAGGGCAGGGGTCAGCAACCTTTTGGGCTGAGAGAGACATATATGTGCGGCTCTCTCAGCCCTTTTGAATCCGGAGCTGCGCTTGGCTAGCAACCAAGAAGCCGGTGACTTCAGTGGCTCCGGATTGGCTAGCAACCCAGAAGCGCTGAGAACTCTCTTCCACTTGCCGACACACTGTAATGAGTGGTGCTTGCACTGCTTGTTATAGTCAAAGAGCCATATGTGGCCATCAAAAGAGCCTTAGGTTGCAGACCCCTGCCTTAGGGGATATCGTGTAAGTCTGGAAGTTCCAGGACACCATGGGGTGGAAAACTCCCAGGCATTGTCGGATCTCAGGACAACAAGTGAACTGTATGTATATGTCCAGAGGTTGGAATGCCCACATAGAGGGGTGAGAGCAGCTCCTATTGCGGTCAGAGGGAGTAACTATACACTGAATTATTTTTTGTGTATTAAGTAACTGTCTAAGATAAAGAAGTGATGTATGAAGATCTACATGTGTACATATCTAAATAAAGTGTTCCTGTTATTTAAGAAGAATTTCTGGTGCCCATCATTTATAAGTAAAAGGTACAGGCACTACTCCAAATGTAAGCGGGGCTTATGATCCTGGGGGGGGGGGGGGGGGGGGGGGGGGGGATTGACTAAGTAAGCTGCGGATGCATGTGAACACCATAGTTGGTTAAAGTAGCGTTACAATTATATAAATGCCTGCAATTAAAAAGTATTGCATAAATGATATAAATATCAAAAGATATGATTAACAAAAGTCCCAGTTTGGGCAAACTACACAATTGTGCGTCTATGCCTTCAGATAGTCCAAAGTTAGAAATTCTTGGTACTGCCATATGGCCTACTATCCTGTTAGTCATAGAACATGAGCCCTTTTTATAATGCAATAGCATTAGCATTGCAGCAGTGGTGACAGCCCGTGTGCCCACAGAGACGGCTCTGAGTGCCCTCTCTGGCACGCGTGCCATATGTTCGCCACCGCTGATATATTTCCTATATAACTGGCATATTCATGTAATGTGGCAGAGATCCCAATGTGGCTACAAACAGCAAAGACATAGACAACAACCATCAATTAGAAGTTAAGAAATCCAAATTTAAATATGATCCTTATGTACAAGTATTGTATAGGAATAACTGCTACACCAATCCAAATAGCAATTTTCCTTACTCTGGCTTTACTGGTCCTTTAATATACCGAAATTAAAATGAAGCAGTAAACAAACCATGTAAAGAGCTAGAGAGTATCCCTGATAGCAGTGACACATCTTTCATTTTCTACAGTGTAAAGTGCCAAGCACACTGCACATTTATAACAAGGTGCTTGTGGCCTTAACATCTAATAAATCATGTCTTAATACTGGACAAGGTCATCGCAAGCTTTAAAGGCCAAGTAAACCCAGTGATTAACAAGCACGACTTTGTGTGTGAGCACAACAAACAGCTGCTCAGACATTTAAACGCCAAACTTCCAACTAATGTTTGGTAAAACAGGTCTGCCTGGAACTGATAGTGTGACGGCTCCATGGAGTTTCCTAGTTATAATGCAGAGTTAGCCTAGTCCCCTGCACCGCAGTTCCTGCAGCTGGAACACGTCGCTCCCGGTTCTACCCAGCCGCACCTGGCCAGCCCAGAGCAGGTGCACATTCACCTGCAGGTGCCCATTGGCTGTCCACTCCCGGGGAGAAGTAACAGAAGGCGGGGGTGGGCGTGGCCTAGAAGCATATTGTAGGCTGGAAGCAGTAAGATCGGGTGCAGAGTTAATAACTAATCTAAGGAATCTCAGGTGCTGGGTCCCAAGCTCAGGTAAGGCTTGTACTTACTGCTCCCACTCTAGTTATCCTAAGCTTTCAGCTGCAAGTTATTCCATGGCACTAATGGACTGTTTGGGTCCCAGCTACTTCTGAATGGATTTATTTATTTTATTGTGGATACCTTTTGTTACTATGTATAATGTTATAGCTTTATTATAGCTAATATAAAGTCATTTGAAGGGATCTGGTCATTCCAACACATTTCATTTTTAAACCATCTCTATTTTTTTTTCCATACGGTTTCTGAAAATCAGTTTGCAGGGTTTATAAAATGACAATCTAAAGTCCAATGTTGTAGCTTATGTAGCTCCAGGTGTCCCCATCCCATGGCCTAGGCACTGAAGAGACAAGTGGTTTACTTGGTTCTGTGGGCTTTAGGGATTTAAGGGTCCATGTGCTGATTTGTACAGATTGCTAACATCAGTGGTAAAGCAAGTCTGGACATGCTGTGATGATGAGCAGGCAAAACATCCCCCATGTAAACACAAAAAGCACTATATGTTTCAAATGCGTTTTCCAAAGAAAATATATTTTACTACACTCTAAACAGTGTTGTAAGCTACTATATATATATATATATATATATATTTTTTTTTTTTTAGACCTGCTTAGAGAGTCTTTGTTTAGAAGGATTTATAGACCCTGATAGAAGTGTTTGTGGCTTATTATTCAAATGCAAAAGTGAAACACAGACCAATTTTCTTATTCGTTTTACTTTACCTTTACATGTCTTGACTTGTCTTTATTTATTGCTGTTTAGTATGTTTAACCACATGTAATTAAGGGTTTAGACAAAGATCAAACTATAGGTTTTCATTTTTGTTTGTTTTTTTTAAAGCTGCTGAAATCCAGTTATAGATGGTGCTAACTGCCTTTAAGGGTTGGGCACAGGTCTCTGTGAAACAAAGTTTCTTCTGCCACAAATCAGTAGAGGTGGTATATAAAAACAGATTCTAGTGTTTAAGATGTTAATTGTTGTACACTTGGTCCCTCTTGATCAGTACAGGAACATACCAGCATTTGCTATATCAGTTTGCATCTTTGTGATGTAACCTTCATTTACTGAAAATTGCAAATCCATAGAAATGAACATTAGATTGGGTTTCTGCTATGGGATATTGCTTTAAGAGCAGAGTCTACTGCCCTGCGTGTACTTTACCTTTGGACTGCTTGAGAACAGAGTTGCTGTTTTCATGTTTAAAAGGAGTGATGCTTCCTTCTGAGATAGGTGTGTGGATCCCTTTCCCAGTACTTATTCAATTCTACAGATTGTTTGTTTGTTTTTGATTTTACTAACATCATTTAACTATAGGGTTCTGGATCATAGCTTCTCTCCAGACTGGACTGTAAGTAGTGTTTGTTCCTGCAGAAATATATAGTCTTAACACACCGTAGCTTGCTTATAAATTTCACTTAACTGTAAATCTTATTATGTTTAAAATTGAGCAATATTCATGCATTATGTAGATTTACAGACTTACAGAATTAAAAATAAACCCCCCCTAGAGCTGAGTAAAACTCTATTTAAATAAACTCAACCTGTGCTCACAAAATAATACTACCTTAGTGACCCACTTCCAGAGACTAGAATATCTGATAAATAGATCAGTAAGCAAGTGTTTCCCTTGCATTCAGAAAGAATTGTTTGCTGCTGGTCTTTAAATGACCAGTAACCCCTGAGCACAGTGGAAGAACACTATGTAAAGAGACAAAGAGAGGATGGGAGATGCCAGGGCCCACCTTCTTCAGTGTCCCAGTTTGAAGCATGTTGCTTAACCTCTCAAATATATCAAATGGAGTTTTAAAAAAGTGGAAACTTAGTAAAATTTTACCATATACCTCCATTCATGCGTGGACACACACGCACATTGTAATACTTGATGATACCTTTTTTTTATTGGACTAATAGTATTAAAAAGATATCAAATATTGTAACACTCATTTTTTTTAACCTTTTTTGCATCTGTGGACCACTCTAATATCTCTCCTTTTCTTTTTCTTTATAATCTAGTAGAAGGCATGTTTGCATAATTTCATTTATAAAGTGCCACAGATTTACACAGCACTGTACAATTCAGTTGTTGAGATATTGCCATCCATATGCCGGTCGATGTAAATCCGTATGATTCATTCAGATGTTTTGCATTGTCAGTTCCTGAGTGGAAAAGAAAAATGTGATTTTAGAGAGTAAGAAGAATTCTTTACCAGACATCCTTAAAAAAAATTTAAATACAAAAAATAAGTTGTGTTTAATGTTACAGTAAGCTTTGAGTCATTTATAAGCAACACATAATTTCATAAGCCAGTTGTTGCCCAGATGAGGAGAATTGAGACATACTTTACACTCCTGTATTACTTCCTTCTAGCACCAGACATC
>WMED01004079.1:0-21195 GCA_019650415.1 Pipa parva
ACTGGTTATTTTAAAATGTATATTTTGGAAAATATGCTTTATACATGTGGGAGGAAACCTTTCTGTTTCATCACTGGGATTATATAATAGTTATATGATTTAGCAAATTCAGCAAGGCGTATTGCTCCAAATTCAACAAGCATAGCAACATATGAATTTCCTACACCTGGGAATTCACACTTTCATGAATAAGCCTTGTTATTGTGCAGATCAGATCATTACTTTAACAAGATATCATTTACAAATGCATCCTGCAGGGCAATGAAAATACACCTACATAGCTCTAATTCAGTACTGCACTGTACATGGTTAAAGGGATGATATGGTTAGCCTATTTCTTAGGAATTTTCTTTCACAGTGGTAAAATTAAGCAGTTATTTAGATCTATTAGGTAAACTTGATCTGCAGTTTAGGAATCCTTCTGATCTCATTTAATATGTGTAAAGCCAGTATTCCACTTCAAAAAATAGTGTAAGATTGTACTGGAAGCTATGCAGCAGAGGATAAGGTGTATTTCATAAGTCTCCCCCTTTTAAAGGTAATGGTGTTATGCATGTGGTATGCAACTGAACTGAATACCATGCAACTAAAAGGGATGTTTAGGTAATTCTATCCCTTTAATGCCAATATCTCTAAAATATCAATACTGCAAAGCTAGCTGATAATAAATTAGTTCAGCTGTGCATTGCAAGGCTGCAGAGAATCTACTGCATATGTATGAAAGTATTTTTATAATTAATCCTGTTTTACTCAGCTTACAAAAGTGTTTGCTTTTAAATACATGGGAGGCAACCTTAAAATGAAGGAATAGTTTTTTTCTGTTTGGTTTGAAGAGAATTCAGTACTTCAATGTCAGATCTCCTTGATAGCTTTATCATGAGTTTATAGTCAAGTTATTTTGCATTTGTCCCTAATTAGGGCACACCTACAGGAGACAAAGCACACTGAGCATGTGCAGTGTCTACAGTATAGCCAAACATGAAGACAACAACTTCACAGGCATTAATCCTTTTGCCTCACTGGGACTGTACATTTGGGTGTGTTCTGCAGACTCTTTGCATAAGGCTGAACATTTCTAGCTGAAATTATTTTTAGGCTTTAGTTCCCCTTTAAAGACCATAATTAGAAAGCTTTCAACATTTACTAAAACATTATCCGCCAATGCATCAACAGGTGCAAAGACTGCTGATGTGTAGTAACCCATAGCAACCAATCAGCAGTTACCTTTCACTAGGAACACTAGAATAATTTCTAGGAACACTAGAATAATAAAAGCTGATTGGTTGCTATTGGTTACTAGACTTCAGTAACCTTTAGTAATCACAACTTTCATCTCATTACCTTTACAATATATAATAACCAAAATATATACTGTATATTTTTTTATATTTCATTACTTATCTAAATAATTTTATTTTTCCATTTTGTTGCATCTGTGTTCATCCTGCTATTATCTTCTTTTCCAGAAGATGCCTGCATGGTCAAGTTTTAGTAACATATAAAGGTTCTTACAATAGTGCATTCTGCTTTGTGGAGTAAAGAAAAGCTGGCCAGTAACCAAAGACACCAAACACTAAAGATATAGGAACTCCTACTTAAAAGAAAGAAAGTTGCTCTGAGGAGCATTAATAAAGGTGTGTAAGACACAGCAGCAAAGCACTGAACTCCATATTAATGTCCATTCGTGACTTCTACAACTTCGCTTATTCAACAATCTCTGCGATGTGACGAATTTGCGACCAATTCTGATGCTTACTCCAGTCGCAGACTTATGGAGTTCTTCACATCAATTTGTGTGCGTGTACACAGGTAATTCAGCTATTGAGTGGTGAATTGATGCCAGGGCTCCAGTGTTGATAAGGCGAATATTCATTCAAAAGTAACAATGGTGACTGCGACTAAATTAGTCTACTATTAAACATGAACTAGGCACAAGGTGACATATAAAAATAAGTATATTTCACTTATATACAGTCAGTGGGATATGATGAGACTGATGTCACTGCCCTTCACTGGAGAAATTCTCCTCACTCCGCATGACTTCTCATCCTACTATTGTGCGACTAACCCCCTTATAAATGTTCACAGCAAACCTTACAAAAACAGAAGGCGTATTGTCCATGGTTTAGTATTCCTTGAATCACCTTCGAAGCAAAATTAAAATTACTGTTAATCAACTAACTTGATCAAACCGTCCATCAAACTTCTTTTAGCGTTGTACACTGTCCCGCAATGTAAAACTGTTTAACACATCAGTAATCAAGCATTACCGTATCATGCCAAGATCCGGAATAACAAGCAGGTATCTTTGGTAGTTATTCAAGGCAGTTTGTTGTAACATCCATAAAAAAAGAATAGAACAAGTCAAGTATCAAACTACACTTCAAAACCTATACTTAAATAGTTGAAGGGGGAAAAAAAAAAAATAACAGGTAGAAATAAACAGATACAGCATTTCTTCAGCAGCTTGTTTGCTAACACAGCACTAATGCACAGCCAGCACAAAATCAGTCATTGTTTTATTGACTGTTCATTGAAGAACCTTTCCCACCATGGCTAGTGCTTGCATGTCAATGACTTCTGTACAAAGGTCATCAGAATGAGAAGTTTGACAGGCCAGAGATGACGGTAAGAACAGGGTTATTAATAATAACTTATTATGCATCTTTATGCTTCCAGTTAACCATTGGCATAGGTGTGGTAAACACAGAGGTCATCTCAAACCAGCCATGAAACATAGCAGTAGTCTGTTCTGATCACATTAAAAATGACTTGTGCTTAATGTATTAGTGTTGTTGAAATGTTTGTGATGCATGCAAGCAAGATATAATGCTCAAAAGTTCATTGTTACAAGAATAACTTGCATGTCTAATATTTGCAGGAATCCGTGCAAGGTTTCAAATAAAATGCAGAGTTTCTCTTCCTGGTACAATTTATAAATGCAGAGGAATTTTTTTTCCTGTTCATGTTTGTGCTTCCATTATTTACAAATCCATAGTCATTTATTCTGTCACTATATGTTGCCTTGTGTCTTTTCTCACTAGCATCAACTAGAATGCATCAATACACATTCCCATCCCTTTTGCTTTGTTTGTAGTAATTTGTGGTAATTAGCGATCAGGTCTCCAACATGAGGTTTGCTGCCCAGCAGGAACAGTAAAGATTCCTTACAGTTTTTAACAGGATTATCAGTGATTCAATGTAGGACCTGCCTCTGAAAAGAATTAGCGCAGTATCAGGAGATTCTAAGGAAATAATACTGATTATATCTTGGTTAAATATAGTTTCAACATTCATATATTTCAAAAAACAAAACATTTTCAGAATTAAAAAAAAAAAATGTAAATGTAAAGAACTATGTCATATTTTTCCCTTCCCGCTTCCCGATGGAAGATATAATCAAGGTCTCCTGGCCATTTGACCAGTATGCAACATCCAACAGGCATGTAACTTCCTGCATGGAAGAGGTAGGGATGGACTTAGTGAGTAAATGTAATATGTAAAACATACCAAAATAAATAAAAAGCACGTCAATCACCAAGGCTGTAGGAAATGGCTATAGTACAATATATTTATTAAAATATAAATTTTACCCTTAAAAATCAAAAAGGAACATACCAGCCAACAAGCCAGCCTCTGATTTTATCCACTCTAAGTACACTCCAATTGGGGCAAAATTTATTAAAGTCGGAAAAGCCCTTTTGGCTTTAATCGACTTTAATCGAGAGAACGCTTTGACGTTTCTCCCGGTAAGTATCAAGAGATTTGCATCATGCGATACTTACCGTGACAAACTTTTTTAAATTAAATATAATCGATGGAAAGGTAACCATACAGTATAGCTACCTTTCCATGTACTGTATATATCCAATAAAAAAGTTTCTCACAGCAAGTATCGTAAATAGGGAGGGTAGGGTGGGTGCAGAAACTCTTCAATTCGCAGTACTGATGTAAGGATGTCAGCAGCCTCACTGTCAGATGTAGAAATGATAATTTCCCATCATTCCCATGACATTTACCTTGATTAACCAAGGACCTTTTCCCTCCGTTACCCAAGATCTTAAATCAAATTCCTGAGATAAAATTACATTTGAGAGATCATCCAAACAACTGATGCCTTGGTCTTGTTGTTTTGCATTAGTAGCACAAACAATTAGGCATTTTAGCCTAGTTATCAGCTGGAAGCCTGAATTCTATCTTGTCTGAATCAATCACAATCCCAAGAAATTGGATAACTGTGGAAGGAGAAATTGTCTTTTCAGCTGACAAATGAATACTAAAACGAGATGCCAACCATCTAAAGGTATTTAAATAGGTATAAGAATTACTGCCTGCTGTGCCAGCAGAAAGGAAGTTGTTCAGAATATGCATGATATGTGTAGTTTGTCTCAACTTTAACTACCCATTGAAGAAAACTGGAAAAAGCCCCAAAATAAAAACATCAAAATGGCATATCTCATGGGTAAACTTTTTTTTTAAAAAAGAACTCACCCATAAAATAGAACCCCAGGAGCCAGTAGCCTGAAGGCAGACTCTATGACATTTTGCCATTGGTGCCCTTTTGCCAAGTGCCGACATAATCTGGAGGGCTTGGTCAAAAGAAGAATAGGAAACACAACATTTCTCAGAGATACTACTGTTACCTGAAACAACAACTCCAAAAGATAAGTGATAAATTAGGCAAAAGAATCCAGGTTCCTTTTTTCCAATCATAACAGGAAAACCTTTAAAAATTAACAAATGGAGGTTTCAAAAAGAGACCCTCAATCCTGTTCAAGTCCAACTCTTTCTGTAGCTTAGCTCTTTCTGCCATTAGGTGTGAATAAACTGACTAGCTCATCAAAGAGTTCATGAATGTGCTATAGCTCAAAAACCTGACTCACCTGTTGGTTTTGCTGGTTGTGACCCCGCACACAATCCAAATTTGTGACAAAGTCAGAAGTTTGATTGCCATTTGCAATCTGATTCACTGAAAGCCCAGAAAGTGTTGGATAAATTGGTTTGGGGTCCCTTATCCCCACTCAGAGATCTATTTCTTATTTTTATCCCAGGTAAGTTCAGGATGATATTTTGTGCCTAAACTTATCCTCATTAAGGAAACCTACTGACTCCTCATATTCAGCATGAAGAAAGCTGGACCCAAGTTTGTTTTGTTTTAACAGTAAATTATTGGCAAAGATACAAAAAGCCTCTAACCATGTGAGAAAAATATGTGTTCTTGGCCTTCTTACTAACCCCCCTGGGTCCCCAGGTTTCTCCACTTTGAAATATTTTGTAGTTGATAATAATGACAGTCAGTCTATGTAATCCTTCTCTAACATTTTTTTTTCTTTTATGGCAAGTGGACATGTGTAGACCCAGAGGAGTTGTTTCACATGACTCTGCATCTTTAAGACATATTACAGGAACATTAACAGATTCAGAAAAGGGGGGGTGGGCATTTACAGGAGAAGAAATAGAATGATATCTATTAGCAAGAAAAGGAAAGGCCTCTCTCATAGCAGAAATAGTGTCTCCATTATAATTACTTAATGCAGTGGCATTGTCAGGTGTAGATGTGTTTCCTATAGCTGTAGCCTTAGAACCATCCAGTAAGAGAGGTAGAGGTGAAAGGGCCTGGCAGGGTAGTCAGATAAGTATTACCAACTCTGTAGCTGACATACTTGCAGCAGCAGCCTGATCAGCTGTCAGTCTTTGCAGAGAAAGATGGGGGAGGGAATGGGCACAAGGGATGGTTAAGGGAAAGTAGATATGAATAAGTGAAAGGTGGAAGTGAACTTGTAGGCCATTCCATAGCTTGGTAGCTATATTGGTATAGTGACATCTTCTAGGTATCTTCACCAGTTTTGCTGATCACTGCCTTTTCTTTATTGCAGAGAGAATTTGAATTTGCCACCAGTATTGTTGATGTGCTGTACCACTGGACCCACCTCCTCTGATTCTGAATTGTCCTCTTCCTTTGATGGCCTGTAGATGTCTTGCTACAGTGTCCCTTCCTGGTGTTCAATGGTGTTGTTCTCTTGCAGGCATCTCAGCAGCTCTTGGACTTCTTTTGGATGTGCTCCTTTCTTCAGCCACTGAAGAATACTTAGAAGGTTCAGCAATCCAGCAGTCTTGCAGTACCAATGTGGATATATCAGGATCCTCATTGCCAGGTATAATTATCCTGATTTCCCATCCTTCCCATGACACCTGACCCTGCCTAGCCAATGACCTTTACCCCCTGCGACTAATCTTCCCCTCACTCTCCCTAGCCAATCACATTTTCCTCCAGTCTGTCTCCAACACTAGGGTAGTAATCACCTCTTCCTATGCTGCCCACCTTCTCATGTCATCCCAAGGCTAAATACCTTGGGCTAAACAAATACATTGTAAAGATATATAAGGCACAAGGACTACATTGCGAAGGAAGCTGAATCATTGACGCATAATAATACCTTATCATAATAAGTGAAATGGAACATGTATGTTTTTTTGCCATTTGTACAAATGGTACAGTAAAAGCACCACTTAAGAGATCCATAAATGAAACAAAAATTGTACTTCATTTAAGAACATTAGACATATTGACAGGGTAAAGTATGTGCACACAAATACATAAGAACCATAATGCCCACACAGTTACACACTCATCTGTTGTGTAAGTTTTGAATAATATGATTAGTATGCCAAAAAGTACCTTTCTCTGTACTCTATAATACTATGCTGTTTGCTTTAATACTAACCAGACTACTAAGAACTGAATTCCTGAGTGATGAATGAAAATCAGTTTTTTTTACATAACAAGGCTGTGTGTATGTTTGGGTGTGTGTCGCTTAAATACAAATATATTGCAATATATATATATATATATATATATATATATATATATATATATGATGCAGAATGTGAAATGCTTGGTATAGGCATCACTTGAGCCCTAGTTTACAAGAGTGAAGACTGCCTTTGAAAAGTTATTGCGTTTTTGTCGCAATGTATAGAACCGTATAATCACATTTCTCTGTTCTGCAATATACATGGTGATACTAGTACTGCTGAATGATATTTCAAGCAAGCAGCTCAATGTCCAAAATCGATGAATAAATGCCACCAGACTGATATTGTAGAAGGCTACTTTAGGAAGGATATCATTAACATCAAATCTAAACCGCAGACAAGAAGCAATGGCTATTGGGTTATGGGTGAATTAACATAGTTCAAATTTTGACTTGAGAAGGCTCCTAGAAATTAAGGCTCTAAGGGATTTTAGATTGAGAAAAGGCAACCCCTAATGAAGTATTTGGATATGTGTTATAATAAGACATACATACACAAATATGATCGATCAATATATTTGCCTAATAATATATTCTTATATATATCATGCTTGTCTATCCATTTATTTATCTCTCTATCTGTCATCTATCTATCTATCTATCTATCTATCTCTATATATATGTCTGTCTGTCTGTCTGTTTGGCTATCTGTCTGTCTTTTATTTTATATCTATCTTTTATTTATACCCCTTGATATAGTAACTACAGACATTACTGGGAAAAAAAAATCATTGTGTTCCCAGAAAAAATGGATGATGTGTTAGTCTTTTTTTCCCTTAAGAATTATAGCTTGCATTATATTTCAGGGAACACAAATCTATGAATTATGCTACAGACTGTGCACAATCTACTGCACTAAGAGTACAAGTCAGGGTCAAGCCAGATCATGTCCAGATAAAGACATGAAGTCTCTCTGAGGAAATCAATTTATATGGAAAAGTCAAGTCCGGATCCTTGGTATGGTAAATCGTACTGCACAGCTTGCAGCACATGAAACATCAATGAAATTCCATGATATTAGTCTCTACGGCTTTCCCATTTTCCTTAGCGGGGAGAGAAGGCATTTTACTGTTAGCGTGCAACATTGGGAGGACTATACATTTACTCGTTCACTTACTGGACCTCAGTGTGTATGGTTCGGCTCAATATATATGCATATGTTTCTGATAGGCATATATCAACGCCCACTGTAGAAAAAAACATGCTTAGATGTAAGGTTAACACATATCTGTCTACACCCTAAAGCAATGGCTTTGGAGGGTAGTATTCAAAAGGTAGATGATTTATGCCTGCAGCATGTCGAATACACAAGCTTTATACAAAGGCATCAGTGGTCAAACTATACCAGTCCCTTCATAATTCAATTGCAACAATGCTGCTGGGAAGATTGCTACAGGTATAACATATCTACATACACACCACTTCCAGTGATCTAAGTTACTTACTGCATCAACACAGACTGTGGCATTGGTAAAGCTCCCAAGGGATCTCTGTATAGGACTATGTCACGGGCAAATAAAAACTGGATAAATAATGCAAATTATCTGCAAAGGGAAGATAAAAACATAAGGGAAAGTCTAAGACAAGGGTATGTTATAACATGAGCATCCCAGACAGGCTGCTGAGTAATTACCAGCCTGCATGCATCTCCTGCTATACAGCCTCTTTCACAGTCACCAGGACTGCTCTAGGTGCCTCTCTATAGCACATTAGATTCCGGATTGCAACAGACATAAAACATGTGAAGTATATCTGCCAACTTATATTATATCTCTCAAGGACTCACCCGTTGTTGATGCAGCCAGTAGACCAAAGCAGAGAAACGCAAGCCTGCTCCAACTTTGCACCTCTAAGAACCCCAAAACCCACCATGCCCCCCATATCCTTCTGGATGTGCAGCTGAACCCTGTCCTGTCCCCTTTCTTCAACCATCCTGTAAAGGTTTTCATGGCAGATTCTGTAGGGATCTCTGGAAAAAGAGGTCAGGTATTTCTTGCAAAGAAAACCCCACTACACTGAACAGCTCTTGCTTTCTGCAGCCGGAATAAACCAAGTCTCTCCTTGCACTGGGGAAGATGAGATTTAGAATTCTGCTTCCCTTTCACACTTCCAGTTCTTTCAAATGACAGTCAGTCATCACAGTTTTCTTTCTGTGATTATCCAGAAGGCTCTTCTGCATTTACCCTTTGAATATTAAGCGCCAGTTTAGAAGACGGTTTTTCTTTTTTTTTTTCAGAAAATGATCCACAAGAGGGAACAGGATTTTTCTCTCCCTTCCTCCCCTACATACAACAATGCTGCAAATTACATCTTGAATTTGTCTCCCCTCCCTCCTTCCTCTCCTCCTCCTTTCATACAGGTCCCCACTCTCTGGGCAATTCACACATATTTACCAGACTCCAAATAGAACATTTGAGTTGCACGGTTATCTACCATTTTCCAAGGGGTTGCAAAATACAAGTTAGAAAAAAAAGGGATATTGATAAGACTTCATGGCCATTTTTTGTCTCTGATCATTTTACTAATCCGATAATATCAAATACTTCATATTACATGCAGCCCGGCATCCCCCAAATATTTTGGCATTTAATTTAAGGAAAAAAAAATAAAAAATTGCTGTGACTGGAATGCTGCACAAAACTGCAACACAACATGGCAATTATTACCCCACATATCCTTTAAATTAAAACATTTTTTTTGAATGTATTTATTTTCCTGAAAATGAAATGTTTGATTATTGCACTGCCTGACCTTCCATCACATACTGACTGTTTTCAATAAAAAAAAAAAAAAAAGCAATCACAACCCATTCACTGCCATGTCCTGCCCTCCTGACTGCACTGCGTGCCTCATTGACTGAAGGGTGAATTTACCTGTCCAGTTCACTACAAACGGAGTCGCAAAGCCAAAATAGACGCAAATTCACTACTCATTATTTAGCAGAGATTAGTCTTGCCGAACAAGCAGGCAGCGGCAATCACTGTCGGATGCAATGTTTGGCGTAGTCAGTCAGATAGAATGTGGAGCCCAGCAGTCAACCCTCCATTCGCCAGTCTGAAGTGGTGAAGTCAAACAGGTGAATTCAGTGCAGTTCACCACGTCAAATTCCAACCTTCTACACACTCCTCCGCCTAGTCAATAGTTGTACCTGTGCACACGCACGCAAAGTAATGAGAAGTGCTTCGTAAGATCGTGACTATCGTAGTTTTAGCAGTAGTAGTATTCACCACACTGCAGAGTTTGCTCAATAATTGAACATGGGGAAATGGTGAATAAATGTGAATATTCAGCCTTTAGTCAATGAGGCCCAGTATGTCAATTCCTATCTAGGACTAATGCAGGGGACCTCGTAGACTCTTTGAGATTTGGGAGCTTGTTTGTGAATTTGTAAATTTGTCTGTCGAAGTGAATTCACCTAACTTCAAGTTGCTTCACTCAAATAGATGTGAATTTGCTACTATACACTAAGCTGCAGATTCCCTTAGCATATGGCGTTGGACACGTTTTTTTTCTTTCTTTAACAAAGTCAGTCAGACAGTAGTAGTAGTAGTGATGTGTAGGCAGTGACATCTTCCTCACAATGTCCCACTAACTGAATTAAGTAAATAACACAACCTTTTTATGTCAACATATCCCTAATCCATGTTGTCACTTGCAGTCTTAATTGTCACTTTTGATTGTACAGTCACTTTACAACGCATTGGAGCCCTGCCATCCACCCCCCACTTCACTAATTTTACCATGCAAAAGGCAAACAAGCGAATGTAACACAGTACTTGCTTGCTGAATTCACAACTTTGACAAACTTCGACACTTAATGAATATTGGAATTACATGTGCACCAAGGGGTGCAGAGAGCTCCCTAAACTCACAACTGCTGTAAGCATCTGAATTGGATGGGAATTTGCAACAGCCGAATACACAAAGATGGATGCCGATGAATGCGAGATGAACGGCGGATAAATGTGAGTTCGGTCCTGTACACAATTATTCATATTTTCATAAGCCCCTAGGACAGTTTAAAAGAACAGTAACACCAATTAATGAATTCCCCTTAAATGCATTTATAGTTACTATATATTCCATCTGTATGCCCAAAAATTCTGAATTATGTCTATAAAGTATGATATTTAGCTTCAAAGATTGGGCTTTTGACCTCATTTTCTGTACATAATTTATCTAAAACAACACAGAAACAGAGGGACGCGATGATATGTGTTTAGCAACATGGCTGCTGTCAGCAAAGATAAAAACAGACAGAAGTCATTACAATTCACAGTCAGATATTTGCAAAAGTGCTATATTTGAATAACTGATATCCAATCCAAATGGGAATTTTTATTTTTTTGGTCCAAATTAGTAAAGCTGCAAAGAGATTGCATGTGTTATTAAAGAGCCAAGGGAAGTCATGGCCTGGAGGAGGTGCCTTTTTTTATTGAAAACAGGCAGTGTGGAAGACGGCTACATGGAAAAGGCTTTAAAGGAGGGCAATTGTACCATATATTAATGTTAGCCACACTTTCCACTGGACATTTGGCTGACGTAGTGGCAAGCATAATTACACTAGGGTCTGGCATGCTGGGCCCATTTCAGTACTGTAGTACTGCACACTGGGGTAATGGGCACATTGCACTTAAGATGTAGGTACTATGCATTGTCACAGTTGGCTACTAGACTAGACTTTAACCTGGGTATATGATTACTATATTAATGGGACAAATGTTACCAGGGATGACAACCATCAGTAAGTTTCAGTAAGCAAATAAGCCTAAAAAATATGACAGTGACACTCCTAACTGGCATACTAACTGGCATACTAACTGGCATACTAAATGTAAATCAGCCTGTGACTAGCTAAAACACCCCATGGGTAAGCAAAATGGCTTTCCTTTAGGGTTCCAGAGTCCTCTTTTCAAACTGTTCTCCCTCAACCCAATGACCCTGCATAAATGTGTAATATGTATATGTGCTTAGCCCTGGTGAACTTTGATGTACTGGAAATGCTTCAAAGTCACCATTTCTACTATCTTATATTTCAGACTACAATTAGTGTGCTTAAAGCCCCCTCTTGTGACATGTTCTAATATAGCACTTGTTATTGTATGATATTTCAAACAGGTATTTCTATAGTCTGCCTAATTATTATGCAAGTCGTTTAGGCCCACCCTAGCTAATATAAGCTGGTGTAGTGGGTAGGACCTGGGTCTTCGACTGAATGGTGTTGCGACAATAGTGAGCAACACCACCATCCTCTTGGTGGAGGGATTTCCTAAGGGAATTTTCCTAAAGGTTATTTCTTAAGTCTAGTTCACCTTATAGAGTTAGAGTGAGCAACATAGTGTATTTATTTTGGTAGCCCAATCCCCCACCAGTAGTCTTAGTGGCCTAGGTGTATTTCTACCAATGGGAGGATACACAGCTCAAGGTTCATCAGTGGTAGGTTTAGGAACCAGGGATTAGCCTCACAGAAGAAGCAATCCCTGAGGAGATCCTGCATTGGGGCCAACCAGAATCCTTCTAGGAGTCACATTTGTGCTGATGTAACCTCTGATCCACTGGGGGTAATTATATTATTGCTCACACTGCAGTCAGAAATGTATTTCTCAGTAAGGGCGAAATTTATTAAACCCAAAAAGGACGATTTTGCCCTTTTCAAGTTTATCCCCTGTAGATCTCGACTGTTTGATCAGTAAAAATTGATCGATTGAAATTTTTCAATCAAGTTTTTCAATCGGATTTTTCGATGGAAAGGTAGCAGCAGTACTTTACATTAGTAGTTGGCTTCCTTTCCATAGAAAAATCCAATAAAAAAACTCAATAGAAAAGTTTCATTCGGTAAAAAGCGATCGAAAAATATCAATTTTTACCGATCAAACAGCCGAGATCTACAGGGGATAAATTCAAAAAGGGTGAAATCGGCCTTTTCGAGTTTAATAAATTTCATTATGTTGTTAAACTGTCTCTCTACTATGCCTTTTACAATACTGTATATTGTTAATAATAAATGTGTGTCTGTTTTAAGCAAGAACCACTGGTGCCCATATACTGTATCTTATTGATATTAACTCTAATGTGTAACCACATGTACTAATATAATGTGTTCAATGCCTAAAATAGCCTGGGAATATATGAAATGTTGCTACATATGGTTTATTCCATACTAAACTGCAGTGCTACATATTTAATATGTGTGATAGGATCAGTGTGACTTGCACATGCTCAGAACTAACCTGTGCCATAAATGCAGCACAATGAGTGATGGAGGTGGGTATTTCCTGGAGGTGGGTAAGTCCCTGCAGTGGTGACACTGTGCTCTTTGTTTCAGTATTTCAGTATTGAAAAGAAGACCTCAGACATGTGTAGTTCAAGCCCTGTAAAATTATACATTTAGCTATTTACCGGCTGGCAGCCATTTAACATCTCTGAGCCTCTTTTTCTCCTTAAAATGTCTATGACATGTCTTTGGCCCTTTCTCCATTTAGCTAGCAGGTGAAAACTGGTAGATGGGGAAAACTGTTATTAGCAGCTCTGTCTTCTAAATTAATTAAAAAAAAATGTAAAATACATTGGCTTAATTCATTGGTATAAGGTGGGGGGTTGCAATTTCTTAACAACATATTGCAGTATACATTTCTTAAGAAAATTAAAACATGGAAACAAATTGTACATATCTTATATTTAGGGGTTATTAACTAACTTTCGACTATCGAATTCGCAAACAGCGGATTCCCATAGCAAATCCGCTACAATTTCCCCACTGTAAAGTCGCAACAATTTTTTAATGCTAAGATTGCATTAACGCTCCCATAATAAATTATAAAGACGCGACTGCGACAGTAGCAGCCTATTGCGACTGTCTTTATCTGGCAAATTCGCACCTATACGCAACAATTTGGACTTTAGTGAATAACCCCCTCAGGGTGAATTCATTTACGAGTAACAGTTCCTTAAAAAAAATGAACATCCCCAACAAAATAAATATCAGTGGAGTGGTCCGTACAGCATGCTCTAGTGACATTCATGTAAAAGGGATCAGCTAAAGAAGAGGTGGTATTCATAACCAGAGATCAAACATATTATGACAGTTGTATATGGATTATTTATGGGCATGTCCTAACTTCTTACTGCTTAACCTTAACAAGAATGAAGCTGAGAGTATGGGCAGCATGCCTGCACTGTGACTTTATCTCCCAGTCTAATGAGTCTGATTCATTCACATACACACACAAGTAAGGTAAATTTGTTAAAGGATGTATTGTCCTTGCTAAGGGGAAACCTGAAAGAAATGGAGATGCTAAAAATGTATGTTAAGGGTTCTCCAATAATTTTCATAAGTGACCTCACCACAGATCGAAGTGGGTAATAATAGAGGGGAGCCATAGTTATAAAAGGTTTCCACCACCAACATAATGTGAGGATATGGGGCTCAGGATAAAATGAAATAGTATTTTGATGTATCATGCAATGTAGCTGGTGTAATACTGCAGGTAATGAACAGGCACTGAAAAGCATGGGGGTTATTTAAAGTGGAACTGTCAGGTCCACTTACCATATTTTTCGCTCCATCAGATGCACCTGACCATAAGACACATCTAGAAATTTCAGGAGGAAAATAAGAGAAAAAAATCTGAACCAAATGGTGTGCTAAAATATTTAATAAAATATACCACTCCTCCCCTCCTACCCCTACCTGTCTGCCACCCCCTCCCCTGCCCATCCCTCCCCTGGGCCCCTACCATCCCTCCCCTGGGCCCCTAACATCCCTCCCATGCCTGAAATCCCCCCATTACTAGCGCAGCTGCCGAAACCATGGCGAATAGAGCCGACTAGAGCATAAGTCGCCAAAGAGTGCCATGACGTTCAACTTTGCTCTGTGTGGAGAAGTGCTGATAGCAGGTGGCTCGATGGAACACTGGAGGAAGGGATGTACTCTGAATTTTCTTCAGTTTCTGTGGGGGGCAGGGGGGGTGGGACTGGCATAACTACCAGCACACACCCCTACCCGCACTACACAGCAGCTAAAGAAAAGGAACATTCGCTCCACAAGAAGCACAGGCGTTTTCCCACAAATGTTTTGGGGGAAAAAGTGCATCTTATGGAGTGAAAAATACAGTAATAGACTCTTTTTAGGAAGAAGGGAGTTTTCTTAGCTGAATGCTAAAAGTATTCAGCTAAGACTGTAGTAAAAGAAGCAAAATCTCTGCTTCTTTTCTGCTCCAATGCCCGACTTGCATCAAAAGATGGGTTTGGGCGGAGCTAAATGATGATTGACATTATAGGTCCTCCAGTTAGATCCCTGCTAGATCTTGATTTAAGGAATCTGATTGGAGAAACTTTAATGTCAGTCATCCTTTTAGCCCCGCCCAACCCAACTTGACATTCAAGTTGGTCATCGGAGCAGACCTTGACAGGTCCACTATAATGCAAAAGACCAAACATCAAATCAAACCTGGCTTAAAGGACCAGTAATACCAGAAAAAGAAATTTGAATATGGCAGTTACGTATGTAGTACATGTAACAATGTCATCTTTCATTTGAAACAGACAGTGCAGGAAAGATCACTCAGCAAAGAGAAAAATAAAGCAATTCAAATCAGGAATTTATTAATTTGTTTAAACACTTTTTAAGAATAACTGCCCTTGCCAACCCATTTCTTTTTTCTGGACTAACTGATTCTGTAAAGAACTGTTCCGGCACCTTTTTTGTCAGACAACTTATAATATTTTTCATGTAAATTTTTGCCAAAGAAATAGCTTTCCTTTAATGACAACTTTTTAAACCTTTTGATTTGAAGGAGAGGGGTGGGGGACTTGTTGATTTTCTGTATGCACAGAATGGGGTTTACACAGCAGTGTAACATTTACATAGGCAGTTGGCTCAGCAAACTAAGACGAATCCTAACGGTGTAACTCAAAGCACAACCCTAAGATGTATGCGTAACTGGGGTTATAATCTGCTGAAACATCTATCAAATTGTGCAGCCCCATTTCAAGACTGACTTGTCTGTTAGGTCAAAAAGGATAAGCAGTAACTTTTATATTTAAAAGGTTTCGTAGTGCTTCTTTAAGTAGGGAGACCTCAAAATGTTATGTTAAGGCCTTTTTAAGGGGCAGCAGATGGCTGATCTGGGTGTTCTCCTGTAGGGGGTGCTGATGTTTCTTCCCAAATGCCTCTTCACCTGCCAATATTCCAAGGAAGAGGGGTCCCACTATGCAGGAGTGCACAGGTTTTTTTTTACAATCGCTCTGGGTGACAAGTAAACCTAACATATATAGGAGCAGCCCTACATGTCTTCAAAAAGAAGATAGGCTTCTCCATGCCCATGCTGCTGACTCTAGGTTATCAATCATAAGCACTTGCTAATAAATATATACAGTATATAGTTTGAATGACCAGAAACACCATAAAAATAAAGAAAAAAAATCCTATTTGTCTTGACATGGATTTTATTCCTACTTCTGAAAATGTTATCTTTTCATTTCTATCGAATTTAAATTGCAGATTTGCTTTGCTTTGTGTTTCTTTGTAGCTATTTTTTATCTGTCACGGTCTGTCCATTGTTTCCACTGGAAAAAGACGTACTACATCAGAAATATATACTGTGAAGTAAGCCCAATTCATGAAACATGTCTGCAACCGGCAATGAAAAAAAAACAACACAAGACGATACAAATCAGGAATTCAAGATTCAATATGCCATTTTACAGTACTGTAGAGGAATAACTGCAATGACAAATCAAATGGCAATTTTCTTTTTCTGGTGTTAGTGGCCTTTAAAACTTGTGACTGTGGTGAATTTAGTGTTTATCTGCCTGCAAGAGACAATTGTAAGCCTTAGCTCCGGTTCCCAGTCTACCACAATTAAAGCCCCTCCCTTTCTTGCGCTCGCTTTCTCCTTCTATTTTCTGCCTTTTCTATCCAACATTTCGAACTGATGCTATGACATGAAAGCCTTGTTTCATATCTGGTTAAACTTATTACATCTATTCAAACAGATGTTATTGTTCAATGAAGAAATTGAGAAACTAAAAGCATTGAAAACAAGAACAGCAACCCTTTGTGCCCTAAACAGATTTTTTTTTTTATATAATAGTTTCCATAGCATGCAGGCTTTTTCTGTATTCTGCACAAGAATACAAGCAAACTATACTGTAGAATAATTCACTGTGTCTTTTTCATCTCCCAGCCAGAAAATAATATTACCATGATAAATGTATGGTACATAAAATCAGCTGGTGCAATAAAATCACTGTGATTTGAAATGGTTCCTTAACACCTACATTACAGTTCTTTTGATTGTTTATGAAGTTTTTTTTTTTAATTGAGATTATAATATAGTGTCCTATACAACATGTTTCCATCCAGCTGTTTGTCAGCTATAGTTCCCACCAATTCTTGCTGAACTATGATATCCAATCTTTTATTGTTATGAGACGTCCCTAAAATAAGGTTATAGGGGGGAATTCACCATTGAGCGAAATGAGCTCCGAATCCTTCTGCTCACTTTACACATGGTGTTATGCAACTCTTTTGGTCTCGCCAAGACTGGAATCCCTTTAAAGTGCTCCCTGATGTCCGCGTACAGGACATCAGCGAGCACATAACACCATGTGCGAAGTGAGCCGAAGGATTCGGAGCTCACTTCGCTCAATGGTGAATTCCCCCCATAGATTATTGCACAAATATTTGCTCAAGGCTCAGTACTGCTGATTCAATTTCAGCTACTCAAATGGTACCTACCTAACTTTTACATGCCCTTTCAGAGGTAAGGACCACATGACACCTGTGGATGTGCCAGGCACACCACAGACATACGCTGCACCCAATCCCAGGATCCTAAAAAGATACAAGGCATAAGGTTCTCCTTCCAGACATTGCTAACTGAATGCTGCAACACAGAACAGGCCTCACCATATAATCCTTTGGAATATATAAGAGGGTAAGTGGCAAACATACTTGAAGGAAAATTCACCTATGAATCCATACACATGCAATAAGCACAACTGCATGAATTTCATTAGACTGCCATCATTATAGAAGTAATATGTGTATTTATTAGTATTTATTTATATTATGGTCTAATAATTCTTTAATAGAATACATTTTAAATGAATTTTGATGTGTTACTGGTTGAATTGGGTTTGGTGAGACACATTAGGAAGGTAAAGAAGGCATTTAAATAAACCCACTTGTTTAACATATGAGTTACATTCCTGGCAACAAAGACTGTTCAATTTTGGCTTGGCTAAATACACATTTTTTCCCATTTAAAACATGGTAGAGGACTACACTATAACTGGAATATGCATAGATGCATGAAGATTTTAGTCTCTGGTCTAGTGCCACCTACAGACAACAAATAGGAATTAAACCCAGCAGCTCAATTTAATCGTTAGATTTACATTCATCAGACAGATTTTATCATTATTAGTTTAGCTGTAGGAAAGTAATATTAACTATATTAATATTATTAATTTTTACTTGCAATGTGATTTAGCTGATATGGTTGTTTCTTAAGTGATATTCCCATTTCTCTTACATGTGACCTGGATGTAAGGGTGACATTTTGTGGATTTCATTTAACATAATATCCTGTTTGTTTCACAAAATTGGATGTGGAAACGACATGTATAATGTGTACAGTCTCGTGTTCATTTTGTCGGCTTTTTCACATGCTGCTGGAATTTGAATAAACACAGGTATTCCTAAGCAATAACGCAGGGGTAGGCAACCCCTGCATCTTCAGCCTCCATCCTGTTGCTCCCTTTGGCCTTCAATGACAAAAAAATAAAATAAAATAAAATAATGAATAACAGTTATTTATCAATTTCATTTTTATGTATATATTTTTTTTCTTCTTCTTTTTTTTCTGTTTGTTGTATTCCGTTGTTGTAACAGGTAAAATTAAAAGAAAAGAATAAAAGTTTTCAAAGTTACTAAGCTGTTATGTTTTGCGGCTCCAGACTATTTTTCTTTAGTGGGAAGAGGGAGCAAAATGGTTCTTTTGATAGTAAAGGTTGCCGACCCCGGGGCCTAAGGTGTGAAAATAAAAGTAATTCTAAATTAATTGTTCCTCTAACAATCTTGTGGAATAGCAAATCCTTACCAAAAAGCTTTAGTCAACTGACTAGAAAGCCTGATCCCAACGAAGGGAGCAGAAGAATAAGTCAGTGGAATGCCAGGTAGCAAACAATTCCGAATCTCACCAGGAGTGAGAGTGGATATCCTTAAAGTGCACCTGTCACCTCAAAACACTAATACAGTGGTACCTCGGTTTTTAAACGACTTGAATTTCGAACAAATCGGTTTTCAACCACGAAATTGGAGAACATTTTGGCTTGGAATCTGAACTAATATTTGGAACTCGAACACCCGAGATGAGCCATTGCCTCGCCTGCAGTATCAATACAAGTCAATCTGCGATCGGATTCCTTATGGAATAAATTGTTTTGGTTCTCGACCAAATTGTTTCTCAACCGCACTTCCAGAATGAATTGTGGTTGAGAACCGAGGTATCACTGTACTAATTTAGGTTGTACTATTGAAATAAACATTGTATATATATATATATATATATATATATATATATATATATATATATATATAAATGTACCATTATACAGTATATCTCTGTGCCATCTTCCTTGTCAGCCTGCTTTTTCTTTCCTGGATAAGGTGATGATGATTGGTATTATAGCTCCTCCAATCAGATCCCTGCTAGATCGTGATTTAAGGGATCTGATTGGAGGAGCTATAATGTCAATCACTATTGTCTCACCCTCCCAACACTTGGGAAATAAAATGCTGTTGAAACGTACATTTTTTTAAACACATATATATTTACAAAATGTTTATTTCATTAGTACAACCTGTATTAGCTTTGAGGTGACAGGTGCACGTTAATGGCACTGGGCATCCACATGCCAATTAGGGATAGAGGGGCCAGAGTACAGTTTCCCTTTCAAGAGATCCTGTGAGAAGCCGTATCAACCTGATTGAACCAGCTATGCAAAGCTGCACTTTGAATTACTCTACTGCCGTTATCTGTTCGTGTTCCACTGTGAGTATTAAAAGCATTGTTAATTTTATCCAGTTTTGGTTGTTTTTGCTAAACTTTTCCATGTACCTAATTAAAAGTTAAGTTTGGGTTTGCTAGAAAAACAAGAACATTTAAATGTGATTAATCATTTTTCCAAGTTGGACATAGTAAAAAAAATAAATAAATAAAGTAACTTTTTCAATGAAACTAGATTAGCAGCTAATATGTTCCCCATCAGTGCAGGAACCAATCGGAAGTGCTTCTCATCAGAAAGCAGTGACCTGCTTCACCTGACGAGATGTGCTTCTGATTGATTACAGCTAGCTCAAAGGTAACTGCTGTCTACAGACAAACCAAGGAATAAGAAGAGACTGGAGCAGCAGCAGTAGGGGAGAGTACTTTTTTGGACTAATTTGTAAAAATGTTTAATCGTATTTAAATGTGCCTTTTTTCATAGCCATCTCAGACTTCTTCTTTAAAAGAACAGTCCAGCCCTTCTTCTTTAAGAATTCCTAGTGCAAGATGTTTTTATTTCCACTGTTCCCAATAAGCAGAAGTGTACATAAGGTTCTACCTTTTGAAGATCTGTAGACGGTGCTAGGTGGTGTAGGCTACCATTGGCATTACACAAGGGGGTCACAAAAGCAGTATTCTGGAGGCCCTATAACATTATTATTCAGTAATGTTCATTTAGTGTAATAGGTTAAAATATGCTGCTTATACAAGATGCCACAGGAACAAGTCAACATCAGCCCCCTCTGCAGTAACTCTCAACACCTTCAAACACCTTACTTTATCACCACCTTCCCTTTATCCTTTACAGCCCTGGTCCATACTATACCTCTTTATGCAACAACCTCTTTCAGCTGTTTACAAAACCCTTCACAACCCATGTCTCCATCTCCAACCACACTGCAAGCACTGTTCCATCCTACTTCAGTTCCTGCCTCTGTCCCAACAATCTATCTTTCATACTATTGATTCATTTCATTTTCCTGACAGTCCATTACCTCCATCTTTTTAAAAAAAATATATCTTTGCTCTTGCCCAGAAGGAAACTAAAAATTAATTAGCTGTTTTACCATAATATTTTTCCCTGTAGGATCAGCTGTGAAATCTAGGGTGAACTACAAAAGAGGCAGATTCAATATGCCAGCGCTATCCTCCAACTTCTAGATGACCCTATAAATGCAGCCTCTGCCTCATCTCCAATGCCAATATTTTTCCAGGAAAAGGGGGAGGAGCCTATTTGTTAGTGGTCGATGCTGTGTGAAGATGTGGCAAGGGCAGGGGCTGGCTGGCAAATTTTAGCCTGGGGGGCAAGTACACAGCACTGGCCC
>WMED01004080.1:0-21192 GCA_019650415.1 Pipa parva
ATCATGTGAAAATATGATATTTGTGTCATTCTCAAAACTTTTGTCCATGACTGTAGATTGATAGATTGATTGATAGATATATAGATAGATAGATAGACAGAAAGAAAGATAGATAGATAGATAGATAGATAGATAGATAGATAGATAGATAGATAGATAGAGATATAGAGAGATAGAAAGCACATCTGCTCATTTCTTAAAATAGGTCATAAAGATTGTGTTGATGAAATATACACTTGATAAGTAAATGTGAATACAATATGCATAGAAAATACCAGAAGCTTATTAACAGGCTTCCAGAAAAGTAACAAAACACATGTGAAAAAAAGAGGATGTGCTAAGAATACTTCTACTATGTAAAAAGCAACAAAATCACAATGAAGCATTCTCTTAATTTGTTTCTGCTTAGACATCTGACCTCTTAGCTTGATTTTTTTGAGCAATGCACTTTAATCCTGCTGTGTCTCTAAGTGTCCATTCAAAAAGCTAGATTGGAAAACTCTTAGGACAAAAAGTACCCATTATTAACTGCTGGAAGCTATTTTCCGCAGTATAGCTGTTTTTATAGATTCTGTATTTTCTGTCATAAAAATGAAATCATGCAAGCATAATGGAAAAATCAGGATAAGAGAAAGAAACAAATATGTCAATTAGGAAACAAAGAAGAACCGAAGATCCCTGCCCTGAAAGGTGCAATAGACACTGAGAAAAAAGACATATTAAAATATCTAAATTTTGTTTTAAAATATAAAAATAAATCTGAATCAAATAGGACATAAATCTTCGGCAAAAAAATCACCAGGAATATCAATATCTATTATGTGTAAGATAGGGCTTACTTATCACTTACTTATTGTGGAAGGGGTGGGGGGGGGGGTTACAAATTTATGGCAAATACTCTGATACCAGAACCAGGGTTATGAGGTAGCAATCTACATAATAGTACCAAGTACAATAGCAACACATATATGGGAGTTATTCATCAAAGTCCAAGCTGCCACGTAAATGTATGTATTCACGTCCATTCGCGACTACTCCAACTCCACTTATTCAACAATCCCTGTGATGTGATGAATTAATGACCAATTGTGATGCTTACTCCAGTCGTGGACTTACGGAGCTCTTCGCATCAATTTGTGTGCATGTGCACAGGTAATAATTTGGCTATTCAGCATGCGACGGATTCTATCGAAGGGGCGGATTCTGCAGGGCTTACTGCTCCAAATTCACCTGTTTATATTCACCAGATCAGAATGGAGAATTGAGGGATTTGATGTCAGAGCTCCCGTGTTGCGTAAGGCAACTATTCATTCAAAAGTAACAATGAAGAATGTGACTAAATTAGTCTACTACTAAACATGAACTAGGCAGAAGGTAACATATAAAAATAAGTATTTTTCATTTATTTATAGTTAGTGGGATATGATGAGACTGACGTCACTGCCTTTCACTGGAAGAATTCTCCTCACTCTGTATGACTTCTCATCCTGCTATTGTGCAACTGACTATGACGCACAATGCATGCGACAGCGTCTGTCTCTCTCTGCTGCTTCATGAATAAGGAGAAGTGATCGAATTGACGTGAACAGATACTATGCAAGGCAAATTTGGACTTTGATGAATAACCCCCATAATCTATATTTACCACCAAAGGCACTACAATAGAATGTTGCACAGGGAATACCCTGGACACAATAGGAGAGGGAGAATTCAGTGGGATATCAAACTTTCTGATGGGGGTTTCCAAGCAGACTTTTACCTTCTCTAGGAAACAATATTTCTGGTGCCCTAAGCCCTCTGACTGGGCCAGCAGGACACCAGCTTTCTGTTAAGCATTTTCCAAACAGACTTCTACCTTCTCTGGGAATTAGTCTTCCTGGTACCTAAACCTTTTTTCTGGTTTCCCTGAATGTCAGTCATTCAAGGTCAAGACACCTGGGCTACTAAGCACACTGTGTTCCATGGGGTGAAAAATACTACCCAAAAAGCTAAACCTGATCTCTCCCATCTGAGGTGAGCTATTCCAAAAGCTTTCTAATTTAAGCATAGCTGTAGATCTTGAGCAGATAGGGTCCAACCACTAGTCAGTGAAGACACAGGACTGACTGTACCTCCCACTTTAGTGAACATTTATATAACCTAGGTAAGGTCTTCAAACTGGCTAATGCAATACTTGGAATACTCCTGAAATCCTCTACTAATAGAAGTAAAACCCTTTTAATTGGCCCTAACTCGTAAAATTATACATACACAACTTGGTCACATATGTTTCCATTTGCTCAAAATTTTTTGCACTGAAATAAATAGTGCATTGTGTGTACATAAAATCCATTTTTAGAATCGTCACAGTAAAATGATTCTAAAAGTGAATTAGAGGAATCATTTTCAAGTACTAGCACTGCAAATCTCCAATGATTTTTTTAAGTATTTGTTCATTGCTTTAGAAATTTATTGTAAGGACTTGAGAGCACTGAACAAATGATTGTGCATTTTTTAAACATCACTCAATGTCTGCTATTCCCACAGATTATTAATGTCAAGATTCATTTTGGCCTAACACATTTTTTTTGCTGTATTTTCAAATAGCCAACTCCATGTCAACATGTGTTTAATATGAGTCACTGAATATAATGACATTTAAAGGCATTTCTTCAATAGTTAATGTTTTGGTTTTCATAAACTAAAGTTAAAAAGTATTCCAATAAATTGCTGGACAAAGATATGTCTCCAATATTTTGAGTATAAAACTATCTAGATATTTCTACCATTTATTCTCTGTACAAGTATGACTGGATTTTACCATATAGGGATTATTCCTGACAATTTCTCAAATACAGACAGGTGATTTTCTCTGTCATTCCAGTACATTCATATCAAGCTTTTATTAATTATATTAAAATGAGTGACAACAGCAGCCAATAAATCATCTGACGCGTTTTACGCCAACATGCCAATTAAACATAGACAGGACATGACAACATAACCAACCCTTTACACAGAGGCATGCAAGATATCCCCTTAAAGCGACAGAAAGATAAAACAGTGCAAAACGTACCATAATGAACAAATTAATAAAAAGATCATGAGTCCACAACACCTACCTGTAAATAGGATAAAAAAAAATATCCACAAATACTTACCATATTTGCCGGCGTATAAGACGACTGGGCGTATAAGATGACCCATAACTTTTCCAGTTAAAATATAGAGTTTGGGATACACTCACCGTATAAGACTACCCCTCTTCCAACCCAAATCCTGCTTGGATTGGTCAGCTCTCCCTTCCTGCCCAGCCCTCCCTGTCTCCAAGATTATCAGAGCACCATCACACTGTGCTGCCCCTACAAGCCCTACCATCTGAAGGAGGGGGGCGCTATCTTAGTGCTCACCCCCCTCTTCTCTCTCCTTACCTAGCTCCTCTGTTGCCCAGCTGTCTGTGCTGAGCGCTGTAGCGTTTCCTCTCCCCAGCAATAATTAAACTTCCTGTCGCTCACAGGAAGTTACATCAATGTTGGGTTGCTGTAGCGCTCAGCACAGACAGCCGGGCAACGGAGGAGCTAGGTAAGGAGAAAAAAAAGTGATACCCGGTGTATAAGATGACCCTTGACTTTTCAGATGATTTTCAGGGGTTAAAAAGTAGTCTTATATGCCAGCAAATACAGTAAATGTTTTTGCAGCCATTGATCATTAAACATTGGATATAAAGCATTAATCATTAAAAAGGAGGGGGGCTGACGTGGGAAGAGACTCTAGATGTGGTAGACATGTTACATGAGAATGTATGTAAGTAAATTACTGAAAGAGTACTTGTCCACAGCGACAAACACAACTCACAATATTAGCAAAAGGTGACCAATTTTTCAAATGCAGACCAGTTTCCCATGTTTAGATGTTTAGAACACAACAGCACTGCAAACGTTTGATTCAGCACATGTTAAAGGGGTGCTAATGTCACAGGCTGTCTTGCCATGCAAAATACATTTTGGATTAATGGGGGCTCAAATAAAAATAGATTTTTTTGATTATAATACCAAACTGGTATAACACAAGCCAAATTTATTTATTTTTTTATGAATCAACATTTGTATATGACACAAAGGAGAGAAAATCACATAACAGGCCTACCCCTAACATGATAAAATACATATAGTATTGTATGTGGACAATAAAACATAATACAGTATGCCTCAAATGGAATAAATTCACAATCAGGTTAAAATGACAGTTTACAGGTAACATGTTAATAGAGAAACGACAATCCTAAACACTTGGGAACAATATATATATACTGTATATGTATGAAAAGATTGTACTTTTAGCATCAGACTTGCAGCTTTACAAATGCACCATGGATCACACAGAAGTGCTTTCTCACATCAGGACCTGCTAGCTTGATTGTTAAGGTTTATTAATGTTGTTAATTTGACTAGAGAAAGCCATATAAATGAAACTAAAGTGTAAAATATTTTCATATTATCCTCTCTTCTCTGCAGGACATAACTGATTACATAATGCAGGGCATATTTTTTAATTTGCCTTGTGGAATTTTAAATATGCTTTTGCCAATTTCAAGTGATTTCGCTGACAAATAATTTAACAGGTTATTGACTGGTGTGCACTAGTAGACCAATGATAAATGATATCATTTCAGTAACGATTTAAAACAAGGCAAAGTTCATGATTTAGATTTTGCAGCTTTCAAATTTACATTCAGGCGAATTAAGCCGTAGAATTAACTCTTTTGCCTTTTTGCAGTTCGAGATGAGTTCAATTTGTTAATCTCCTTTCTCAAACACTGCTTGTGTTTATGTATAATGTGCTAATTATGACTTTTGTGTTTTTATATTGTGAACTAGTAGGCACTCATGAGATCACAGCTTTTATAGTCTACAAAAAATCCTCCTCTCTCTGAGCCTGATTATTTTCAAAAGATATGATATCTCTGGCATTGTGCTTAGTGTTTGTGCAAAGAATTTTCCACAATTTTTATCCCAGCAGCTCAACAATTTTCTCTAAGCCCGTCTTTATGCCATTTCTCACTATTGCTGAGTGGGTATCTCTGTGAAAGCTTAAAGGAGAAGTTAAGTATTCAACAGTTGTCTGCCTGTCTGTCACTAACATTAATGCATTTTGATGTATGTATTATTTACTAATACCATGATTTTAAATTTACAACCAGTTTCTTATAGAAGCTCCTTCTCTTTCTCCACTACTTCCTTTTATGCACCTCAATTTGGAATCTTAAGCCAGGGATTTGACTAAAGGATGGAGAATTCTGAGTATTAGAATTTAGCAGGAGGTGCAAACCTTACAGATCTGCTTCCCACCTGCTTCTTTATGACTGTTTATTTTAGAATTCTAAAGCCTGTGAATCAAACTGCTGACTTGATATTCCAAATGAATCAGCTGAAGTGGAAGTAGGTAGAAGAGGAGGGGCTTCTATAAGAAAGCAGCTATAAATACAAAAGTACAGGAACCAGCAAGCAATAAATATTTTAAAAAGAATTTATTTAACAGTAAATAGATGGTCAAATGACTGATGGTAGCTATTTTCCACATTTATGCTTATTGTGTGATGTCATCCACGTGCACCAATTCATTTAGGCAGGTCACTTCTTTGCATGACTGTCAGATGCACATGAGATGGGAAGTCCTTCCCCTTTCTAAATTCCACTTTACAAGGAAGGTCACATAACTTCTCCAGGAAGACCTTATTCATAACATTCATATTCAAATCAAATCTGCTAGTAAAGTTACAGAGTTTGGAGCCCTAGATGATTGGTTGTAATTGCTAGCGCAGTTAACAGAAACATTGTGTCCATGCTAGGATTGGTCTACCAAAATATCAGAGGATCTCTAAGTGGACTAGACACTACTTTCACCAAGATTGTAACTGATTATCACAGTTAATATTTTTTTTTATAGATGCCTTTAGTTGGATATGAATACAGTAGTAATCATATATATTAACATTTGTTGAATATTGGATAGTCACTAGAAGTCTGACTTTCATTCTTGTGGTGGGTACCATAATTTACCAATAGAACATTCCATGTTTGTGTGTTAATTTATCAGAACTCACAGGAGTAAGAATATTGTCCAAAATTCTGACCAGTCCTGGTGGTCAATTACACCCTTTTTGGTCAGCTTTTTACTGTAGTACTGTCAGGGTAACTTGGTGTTTGTAGGACATCACAGCTGATTTGGCATCGGCCCTATCCAAGGTGCAGAGTCTTAGGGATCCCCGGTCTTCACCTTTGCCTGAGGGAGCCACCCACTGGTAGTGCTGAGATGGTGGTGGTGGAGGAGTAGGAGGGAACTGCTGAGACCAGGATCACCAAAACCAGGTACACATGGAGAAAGAGACCAAAACTGGAGACAGACAGACTTAGCAGAAAACACTTCAGGGAGAACAGGATAAATATGTAAACCAGGAATCACACAGAGAAGCAGGAATGCAGCAGGATACAGGATACAGGACTCAGGATACAAGACTTATAATCAGGCAATAAGACTGCCAGCCTGCAGAGTATACAGTATATACCCAGAGCCTAATGGGGATTGGATGGAAAACAGCTTCCAGATTGCAGAAAATGAAAGTATTTATTCAAATTACCTGCACAAAAAGGGAAAATAGAATTAAGCAGGGCTGAGACCCATAGAAGTAATACACAACACCCAATGCACACTGCATAATTAACCTTAGGGCCTAAGCACAGCAATGCAGTAAAGCTAATAACTGAGAAACAGCACTGCCAATGATCACAAATTTATGAATTACTCTGGTGACTGAAAGCAGATGTAAAGAAAACATTTTTACTCCAAAATATACTTTTTTTTAGAGCTAATATTATATCTTTTCATCTTTACATTTTTGGCTGTATAATTATTTGAATCCTCTATGTTTACTCCTGGAAACACCTTCATCTAGGACACAGTATTAGTAACATATAGATTGTTGTATTGTTACACTCTGCTCAGTGGAACAAAAGAAATCTCTTTAAATTTAAGCTGTGCCTCTGGCCTGATAAAATGTTTTTGCGCAATGTTTATATTTTCCCCTAATCACTTTACTGTTTTCATTAACCTGTTTAAAAGCTTTCTTATTTTAATTTCAATGCATTATTTATTCAGTTAGTATTGTATTGCCACTAATGAAAGTTATGTTTTAGTCTGCATGATTATGAAGATATGCCCTTGATCTCTTGTTGCAGGCAGTATCAATGAATAACTTAATTTGTTTTGATTTGTTCCCTAAATATCTTTGTCATTACAGCTTCTACTGGTAACTCTATGCCAATATACAAAAAACAAAAGATTTCAGCTTACTCTTATACTAGCCAAAATCAAATACAATTTTTCTGGACTAATACAGAAATGTCTGTCTCATGCATTTCATACATCCAACTCCAGGGATTTCTTATTTATGCTGTTCTAATTAATATTTGTTTTCTGGGATAAATAATGGAATTTTGGTGGAAAAAATTGAAACTAGCCAAACCAAGAATGTTGATAAAAAAACTGTGAAAGCTGATATTTGGTGGCACCTTTATGCCAAGCCTAACCATATTTACTTTAAATATTATTTAAATCTTATACCCAATCTTATATAATTGAGAGGCTCACAGTCAAAATATCTGACATACAGAAAGAAATTTGCGCTATTAAAGAATTGATCTATTCAGATCTGAGCACAGTAAAAACAAATAAGCTACTTGCAAATAATTAATTATCCCTAAATAAGCTCCAAGACACAATCGCTGCACCAAAAATAGTCCAAATCTGAAAGAGATGGCCAAGATTACCATCTAAATCAGGTTTATACCTGGAAGAAGAAACACAGAGCTGAGAGAAAGAGTGCCTATATGTTTCCTGACAAGAACACTGCATCATTGCACCAACCAGCACATGTTGTGATATCATTGCGCTTTTAAGTGGATGGAAGCATTACTAGGGAGAGGAACATGTACTAGTGATAGTGCGTCTTCTACAGGCAGCTACAGGAGTAACAGGCATCCTAACTGGCTCCAAAAACCAAGAAGAAAGCACCAGAGGAAACCAGTAAGGTAAATGAAAATCTGACCTCCTCTTTTGAACTCTCTACTGCACAGTTAGTAGTTCTAAATACAGGACTTTCATTTTCATCTTGATATGACGTAGATGATATTGAATGGGAAATTTATTTTCAAAAGTTTTTCTTAGGTAATTTAAAACTTAAACTATATTTTCTAAATCAACCTTACAGGCCAGATTTTTTAGATACTCCTTTTAAGCCAAAAAGTAGTTTAATTACCCAATCTTTGGATACTTTTGGAAGTATAGTATGCTTTGAAACAAACAAAAAAAAAAACTTTGGCAAAAAGAAGTACAAATAAAATATAGCAGAAATATGAATAGACTAGAAAATCAAGCCCTGTATGAGCTTAAGAAACATAAGAACATATTTGTACATAAAGCGGACAAAGTGGCAGGGTTGTAGCAACGGACACATCTATGTTCCTGAACAAAACTAGAAAACAGCATTACAGAACACACTATGAATGTAATAACCATGACTCTGTTATACACATTAAAATAGAAGTAGAACTACTTGTGTCACAAGCAGTTCAAAATGAAGTTATCTCTAAACAAGAAGGGGAATTCCTGATAACTAAACACCCCAGGACCCCTTTGTTGTACTTATTACCTAAGGTTCATAAAGAGCTATGAAACCCACCTGGAAGACCTATAATCTCAGGTATTTGGTCTGTGTTAGAACAACAGAAGAACCAAACAATAGCTTGAATTGTAGTATAGACATTTAATGCCTATACACATAAATCCCACAAGAGGAAGGGATAAGAAGCATAGAAAAGGCCATATTGAACACTAACCTTTCTCACCAAATAATTTATTTTCTATCACACTTTTTATTATTATTTTTATTGGCGTAGACAGTGTACGGCAATGGTGGCTCCAATGGCACCATCCTTTACCAACATCTTCATACAAGAGTTAGAAACCAGACTGTTTCTTAAACCAAATGTATCCATTATGTCACCACATATTTGCACGCAAGCTAATGGCTATCACAATCCAAATATCATACAGGCTATGCCTAAAGGTCAATTTTATGAGCTCATACAATTACATCATCTGATGAATTATTTGAAGAAATGAGGGTATGAGCACAGAATAGTAGAATCAGCTTATAAATATGCCAAAGAGACACCCAGAGAGAACATTTTATTGAAATTAAATGAAAAGTCAAACCAAAGACTCCCTTTCATTTCAAAGTATAACAACAGGAGTAAAAAACTTGAAGGTATAATCAGAAAATACTGGTCCATTTTGCAATTTGGAAAATAATATTAGTAGGGAATAATGGGTTGCCCTCAACCAGGCAAACACTTTTCAGCAATAAAAAAGGTCTTAAGGGGCTTAATAAATATTGATATCGGCAATATCGGTATTTTTGACCTGGTTAAAGTTACATTCATATTGATATACCGAGAGCACAAATTTATTTATTTATCATGTACAATATTTGTTTAATCTATGTTTATTACACTGCACTTGTTATACGTCAGGAAATGTATTGTTCTTTTAACATGGTTATCCATCCACTGAGACAGAGTTATAAGTCTAAACTTCCTTTTCCTGATATGGTTTTATTCTGTGTGTAATGTCATTTTAGGCAAACGCATATATCTGGAATATAGAAATCCTATGATCTAATTACAAAACAAAGGCATACAATGTTCTAATATATTCTGATTCACTTGCAGATGTGACTGTCATTTATTTGTTCATAGAAAATAAAATCAGTATAATCTGATCACTAACTTCACACTGTAATTCTAGACTGATAGGATATTTTTCCATACGAAAAAATCCAATAACAGCGGCTCTTCCATTACTGAGGAGATTAAATTTCAGGTATTCACCAGCTTTTGCCTTTCATAACAATTGTGAAGTTTTGCACTTTCAGCCTAATTTAGTCAACTGCATTAATAATGAGCTTCACTTCTATATATTGAGATGAGCTTCATTGAAATGTTGCTGCTGCACGAGTAAATACATGATAGAAGACTGGAGGAAGGCATTACAGGATCTGTCAGATATATACAGTTCATTTTCAGTCAGATCATTGACTCCCATAGTGTGCACTACAATCTCTGCCAAATTTACACTTTAATTAGTACCTTACTTTCTTACTAAAATAAAACTCCAAAGACACCAGAGATGGGTAATAATAGGCCCCAGCTTTATTCACTAACTTTTAACAAATAACTTTTTAACCATGAAATAACATGATGCCTGCACTGATTAAAACCACTGAAACCCTGGCTCCCCCTTATACCACCATTCCTTCCCCTTAAGGATGTGGCAGTTGTTAGCAGGGAAACCAATACACCCCCTAACTTGGGCACATGCCCCCTTTTTATGTGCACTATGCACCCCTATCTCACCCCATGAGATGTTAATATATGGCAGGCATCTTCCTTTACCGCCACCAGCTTCGACAAATCCATGTCTCCTTCCATATTTTCCATTTTTTGACATTACCTGAATTTTTCTTAGAGAAGGAGGGTGGGATGTCCTGCTTTCCCTCCACTGTCTCCTTATCTTCTGTTCCTCTCCTTAAGTATCCCCTATTTACTTCCTACTAACCCTGCTGCAATTGGCCCACCATGGAGTCAAACACTCTCTCCCCTTATCTGTTTCTCCAGGGGTATCTTTCCCATTTTTAGCCACTTGATAGACTAGCTCAAAATTGGCTCAAAGTAGTTTAAAGAATTAAACAATAAAGATTTTATATGTGATAAAATAAACAAAGATTAAAAGATTACAGAATAATAACTTAGTGACAGATTGTTATGGACACAAAACATTATATACATCTTAGAAAAAGTCTATAAGTCATGCTCGTATAACAAAGGTAATAGTATCTAAAGATATGCTTTTATGTTCAACCGAGCAGTAATTACCTAAATCAAAATTCAGTCCAGTTTCACTAAAAACTTTCATACTACTCCTGAGCTGGCCCAAAACAATCATTCCTATGGGATAATTGTGAGCTGTAAATCACAAAATCACTGCAAAATTTCATTTCAAGTTTAAAAATTATGAAATGTGCAAAAAAAATCAGACATTTCAACTTTATATAAAATGAAAAGGGAAAAGTAGGCACTTCAACCCAATGATGTCCTATAGTAACAAACAGCTTTGTTCCTTTCAGTATTTTCAGTTTCAGTTTTTAATGCCTGATGACATTGTAACTGGGAGAAACAAAGACAAATTGACTAAAACATTAATACTGTGACAAAACTTCTTCATAAAACAAATATGCAATATATAAAATATATTAACGAAAAAACTACTAGAGTATAAGGGGCTGTTGACTACATTAGGGATTATGGAAATGATGAGATTGGTTTTTCAGGAAGAAGGTGCAAAAAGCAAAACAGTAAAGGGAAGCATAGAAAGTCCTTATGGTCAGTCACTCATAATCTCAGTTGTAATCTGTCAATTGAGTGTTGTTATTTTGTTTGCAATTGCCTATTTTGAGCACAGAACTAAGAAAAAGCCTCAGCTATGAGTGGAGTTCTAGGTTAGTGGATGAACCTTGATATTTTTGTTGAGCAATACACCAGGTGCATCCCTGGTGAGTTTGGGTATATAGGTGGAGTCTGACACAGTGGTCCTTCCCCCAGGCAGCCACTCAAGTATAGGGCAACAGACCATATTCTCAGGCAGGATACTGAGACCTCTACATCTGAATAATATGTCCTTGGAGTGAGCACGCTGTTGTTTGAAAAGCTTGATCCAGTTCCTAGGTGATTTAGTGTATGGGGTTAAGGGTTCCAGGTGTTGTGCCTACTTGCCAGAAACCTTGCAGTTGCTATGTCCGATTTTGTGTACCTGTGGACAAGTCTGATTTTTTGTGCAACAAACTTGTTTCAATGGACTAGAAATACCAATTGCCCATGTGCAAGGTTTGCTGGAGGATTTCCAATGATATTATATGACTAGTGCACACCCTAGTGTATTTATTACCTTTTGAGCTGCTGACTTTGTCTTAGTGGCACAGCTGTGAAAAGTTCTATTTACTTTACAAGATCTTTACAGATAACTCATAATGAGTTCATGGATCCAGCTTTACAATATGTAGATATGCCAAGTGACAGTTATGAGATTAAAATAAACTTTTGTGGGTTGTTCAGTTATTGTGGTTTTGCCTCATGGGGACAGAATTGGTCAGGTAAAAGGTGTATCATAAGAGAAGTGAGAGCAATGAATACGTCATCAGCATCTTTACATGTGTGGCTCTATTCTTTTTTTCCCTCATTTTAGGAGTATTATTGTCTATTTTTTTCATAGGGGAACTTTTATAGGTGAAATCTAGAGGTGTCTTTGGATGGAGCTGCCTGGAGGGATGAAAGCTGGTGGATTTTGCTAGGTCAACAAAGAGCTTGTATGATTGCTTATCAGAAGGCATAGCAGGGATGGTGCAAACGTCCAAGCTCAGTATGGAGAGGTCCCCACCAACAAAGAGTGAGAAGGGATTTTTTCACTACATACTAAGGCAGTTTCAACAATGGAATGCCATTATCACAATGATTTATTATATGGGAGAAATACCTTTTCGCCTCATGTAAAAGAAGGACACCACAACATTTTTTTTTCAGGTTTTGAGACCAGTGAGTTTCCTTAAGAGGCTTAAGACAGAGGGTGACAGGGTGTGGATTCTAAAATGACTATTTTCTCTGACCTATTGAGAGGTTTTAAACAAGAATGTCACTTTTAGCATGTAGAATATTGCATATCATCTGCACTTTGATCTTTTCCATGGCTTTGATCATAAATAAATTAATGGTGACCCACTGAACAAAATACCACTGTTCGCATTTATATTCCTTAAACTAAGGCAGACCAATTTATAAAAGTGGACATGGCTGTGGTTCCAAAAAGTGGGGGGGATCCACCCTGCCCAGTGTTGTGTCATGCAAAGTGGGTTGGTAGCTCCCAGAAAAGATGCACAAATGTCAAAAGCAGTTATGGACACTGTGGCAGGGTTGGGGTAGGCTTGCCTATCATTAGGTTTCAAGTGGGCAAGCTATGTTGAAATTGGAGATGCTTGCTTTAAAGATTTCATCTCTAGACAAAACTGCTTATCTAAATATGATATGATAATGAATACTTTATTGTAGTCTTTCAAAAAAAGATTTAAGACTATACACAACTTACAATAAAAAGGTGCTTTATTAAAAAAAACTCTCATGGTTCACAGAGACAAGGATTTGGGGTAACTATCTGACTCAAGTCAGAACTAACTGACTCTGCATCAGTTAAAATAATCATTTACCATGTCGACTAACCTTAATTTGATCACGTCTCTATATCAGAGAAAATATATAAATATCTATATTAGGCAATAAAATATACGTATGTCTTTATAATAAACTTAACATACTAGTGCGCTTTCAAATTTCTTTTTGAAACTAAGTCTATTTTTTGTTTCACGAAATAAGAAGTTGTTGGTTGTATCAACTACTGATACTGCACCATACTGATTGTCAAATTTTTGTATTTATTTTCAACTCAAGGTTCTTTGCCAGTTATTTGAAAGAATTCATGCATGGGAAATGCTGCTGGAAGTCACAGCCCTCTAGAACATCAATCAAGTGCAATCTCTAAGGATGCACAGAAACATGCCAAATTTCTAGTAATCAGTATAATCAGTAGAAAATTAGCCAGTCGGTGTTGTTTGGTATCTGCCAATTATTAGTGTTATTTATTTAAAGATTGCTTTTACAATTTTTCTTTTAAAAAAAAAATTTCATCTTTTTTTAGATCTATAAAAATATTTATTTTATCAAAAAAAAAAGCATAAAATTGGAAAAAAAAAGAAATAACCAGTGTAATAAAATGCATAAAGAATATGATAGAAATAAAATTTTAAATATGTGTTTATTCTAAAGATTTAAGGGAAGTCAAAGTAGCCAGCTGCGAGAAAATCAGGTATGTTTGGAAAGTTACTGTTAGAAACCTGCAATTAGATGTAATACTACATAACTATACACTTTTTGCACAGCATGCTTTTTGTACATTTTTCAGAGACCTCCATCCCTACACAAGCACACGCAGTGAAACGCACAAAGAAAGGGATATGTATGTAGTCACATAGCTTATTAAAGGATGAAAAAATTATTCACTGATATTTCACTTTCATGAATTTGCAATCCATGCAAACAATGTATTCAATGCATCCTACATTAAATATATAATAATCATTACTAGTTGTATTGCTATAAAGTTAATATATTGCTTCACCTATGATAAAAACAAAGTTAAATTGATCATTTATGGCCATTTCACCTATTTACTATATTTAAAGTTTTAATACATTTTTTTCTGTATTTTACTTTAACTTTTTTGACCTTTTATGTAAATGGTTGCAAAAAATGAGCTTTCCAATACATTATCCACAGAAATTAGTGGTACTACTTATTTTTATTCTACATGAATTACCTAACCATGTAAAAACAGTGGGGCTTATTCATGAAAGTGTGAATTTGACTGTTAAAGTGTATACACATCACTACTGTCTGATGATTAGAAATTTGCAACTCCTTATTTACTAAGCAGTAAATTTCATTGCTGAAGAAGTGAACAGCATTAAATGTGACTTCCTACATAGTGTGGCTAGTTACTCGGATAGTAGTAGGATACAGAGTGAGGTGGAGTGATGCAAAATCCACCAGTGTACTGCAGTGACTTCAACTTTTCAATATCCCACTAATTATATTAAGTGAATTACATCCATTTCTATATCATCATATCCCTAGTTCATGTTGTCACTTGGTTACAGTATCAAAGTCTTTATTGTCACTTTTGAACAACTTCCTAAGGCAAAGAACAGTTGCCTTATGCCACATCGGAGCCTTGCCATCAACCCCCTAATACTCCATTTTGATCTGGCGAAGTGGAATTGAGGGATTCGGAGCAGTACACCTTGTAAAATTCACTACACTACACATTATGATAAATGATCAAATTTCCCCACTACAACTGTCATTTCTCTTTCTGAACTTTCAAAAGCATCTCTCTCTCCTTTGCTGTACTTTATGCTATAAAAGAGGTGTTTTTATTATTTGGTTATCCATCAATGCTGCTGAGTTCAGACTGGACATAGGGTGGCATTTTATTTAAAAAAAGTCAAGTTGGACATAAAACAAGTTGCATTTATAAGAGCAATGCATGTTGTTATTCCAGTCATCTCTTTCTGTTAAATAATTAATTGTTGGCTATGGGTTATAGGAGCATGGACTGGGACAATCTTTCAGTCCAATAATTTCCAACTTAAGTAACAAGTGCAATATGGGATTGAATGACACAGGAGCTCTTACAACTACAATGTGGAAGTTAAAATGAAAAGCCATATCAATTGTGCCTTTATTTCAGCTTTTTGTTTTGATGACACAATTCATCTTTCTATCTCTCATGTCCTTCTGACAAATATAATCTTTCTCTCACAGACATAGTACCAATATTTGAGTATGGGCCAAAAAAGTGATCCAGGAAAACTATAGACCTGTATGTTTCACTTCTATTGCTGGTAAAATTGTTTGAATGTTTTCTAAGAGATACCATCCTATAAAAACTAACCTGAGTGAGGAAGACAGTTCTAGACTGGCTAAGTCACTGGATGTCATATAATTTGTTTTTTTCCAAAGTATTTAATACCATAAAAAATTAAGTTAAGGTGAATAAAATGAGAATGCTTGTACTGCGGGAAAATGTGTCTAAATGGATTAGTAACTGACTCAGTGGTAGTAAACAGCAGCAGGATACCCCAGGGGTCAGTCTTAGGCCCTGTTCTTCATGTATTCATCACTGACCTTGTGAAGGATTGCATAGTAATATTTCAGTTTTGATGACAATAAACTTTTAAAAGTAGTTAACAAAAAAAGAAGAAAGTATTTTATTATAAATGGATGTGGATAAATAAGGTTTTGCATATGGGAAGAGAAAATGCATGTCAAGATTATTTACTAAATGGGAAAACACTTGCAAAACAGATATGGAAAAAGGCGTAGGAATTTAGTTGGCAAAGAACTTAAGTGTAGAAAATAGGGTCAAGCAGTTGCTACCAAGGCAAATAGGATCATGAGGTGCATCACAAGTGGCATAGAATGGACCAAGTGGAAGGAATGGGTATTCTGTATGTCTAGATTTAAGAAAGTTTCTGAACCATAATAGGTGGTTCTTTACTGTAAGGGTAGTGAGGTTAAGTAACTCTCTGCCTTAGGAAGTTGTTAATAAACCAGTTTAAAAGAGGCCTAAATACTTCCCTTGAGGGTAGGAATAATACAGGTTATGGGTACTAGATAACTGGAGGTTAGTTCTTGATCTAGGGATTTATTATGATTGCTATATTTGGAGTTGTGAAGAAATTTTTTTCCCTAAAATGAGGATTTTGCCTCATAGGTTTTTTGCCTTCCTCTGGATCAACATTGCAAGAGAAAAGGGTGAACTGAATAGATTACTGTCCTCTTTTAGCCTTATAAAGTATGTCACTATGTTACTATGCTATAGGAAGCCCTCCCAATAGTATATTACACATTGTTCAGTGACAAGCAGCTAGATTTATTACACACTGCCTATTTTCCCTGGTCATATGCACAGTAACCAGCAGTTAGAGGCCAGTTGCCCAGTGGCCACTTAGTTACATTTTGTACTAGCCAGGAGCTAGCATCATCCCTTACTGGCCAGGGCCTAATAGTTAGTAGCTGGATACAGTATGCCTTGTCTGTATTCTATATACTGTATATGAAAGCATATTTACTAAGGGGTAAGAATATAATGAAAAAGCATTTCACCCCCTTTCTTTTGTGCATTTTAACTGTTTTTCATTCTTTTCAAAATCTTCCTCCAATTTCACCTTTTTTTTGCTCTTAATTTTCAGCAGCCCTTGGTTTTCCAACGATGTTTATTTTTTAAATTTGTTTTTAACTAAAGGTATTTATCTATACTAAAGCTTAATTTCATTTTTTCAATTTGATTTTGCTTAAAGTTTTTGCCATTATTGCAAAATCCAATAAAAATACATTGGTATGTATTAAAAACAGAAACTCTTTCCCTTTTTTATAATTTTTAAATCTTCCTTTTTGACCTTAAAGGTCAAGACAAGGGCAGAATAAAACCAAAAGCTAAAAGAAACATTTTTCCTATTGGTAAATGTGTCCCATGACCTTTGTTAGCTAACAACATATTGAAAATCCCCTTGATAAACTGTCTTCAAAGTTACCAAAGTTTGCAGGTTGGAACTCTAGATGCTGGTCTACAGTTTTACATATGAATTAATCTGCATTTTTACAGTCAGTGATGTATTAACTCTAAAACTGATAAATAAATAAAAAGTTAATTTTGCAACGATGTTCTGAGCATCTACTTTTCATACCCATGAGGTAGTCTGAGTTGCTATTTGTTAGTCCTATTATACACCCACTTCTATGGCATATGTTCCCCACCCTACTGAACAGAGTGGTGATATGGGGTTCTGATTGTCACTGCAGATTGTTTTACTCATTATTCAAAGAGCAAAGTAGCAAGAGACAGTGGTGTCCGCCTCCCTTGACATATGCCTCCCACCCTACTTTACAATGTGAGTGTAGTATGTTTGGTCGCTAATTTGGATTTAACGGTTTATTTACTTGTCACTTATCTTTTTTATTTAGCCTAGGTGCATTATTCATGGTTTGCACTTTGAACTCTTTGCTTGATGGTTCTTTGTTTTTGGTTTGTAACCGGCTACTTCCTTTTTTGTATCCCTGTACATTTAGAACTAGGTTCTAATTATATACTTTGTTACAGCTAAACACTGTATGTACTTTGTTTTCTCATCGCTGGGAATGGATTGCATTTCATCTAAAGCCAGGTGACCTGAAAGAAAAATAAGTCCTGTTTGAGTCCCCAGTGGCCAGGGGCCTTGGGCAGTTGCCCATTATGCTTCAGTTTTATATGCCACTGAAAACATGTTTTATTTTTTTACATTGTCTCCTTTTTTTCATCTGTTACATATCTGCTTTGTTATTTATAACATTATATACAGTTGATTATCATTTTTAGGACTAAATTAAAGCTTTTGAATCTAAATTTTAAAGGCAAAATTAGTTTGCTTTGCTGGAACATTATTCTGTAATTTCCAACAGACAAGTCAAAGGTTTACAAAAGTCACAATTCTACAGACTCAAAGAGGTTTGATCAGCAAAATCCCCTTTCAAAGCTATAATCCATTTTCTGCTATTGAAGGATAAGTCCTATTTTTCCTCATTATGGATTGTATACTTTTTGCTTTTGTATCCCAGAGAGCACTGTTACTTCAATTTAGCTAGTGCAAGAAATGCAGAGAATGTAATAACAGATCTGAAAATGTACCATGTTATGTCACAATGACAGATGTTTCAATTAGTTAGACAGGGCTACTTCCCCCAAAATAGATACCAATGAAATTTTTATGAGACTGGGCTATTTGTGTACATAATCATTTATGCTTCCAGTCATTTACTGAGAAATAAGTCAAGAGCCTTTAAATTAACAAATCATTCACAATTTGCTAAATGTGTAGGCTGTTTATAAAATATTGAATTTTACCAAAACAAATAATAATAATAATAAAATATATCCACTTGCATGCTAAGTTTAGAGAATTCCAAATAGGTGCATGTGTGTTATGTATTTGCAAAATGACATGAATTTGAATGCAGGAGACCACGTGCAAATGAAATATTAGTCAGTATATTTCAGGGATATTTTCCTCCTTTGCATTTTTCTTACCTAAATTATGTTTACTCAAATTAAAATGAAATACAAAAATGTAATTTAAAAAAAAAAATCAAATATGGATTTATTATCTCACTGCAGCCTAATAAGAAATAATGCTTTATGGCAGGTCAGGAGTAGAGAACATCTTTTAGAGAAATTTGCTTGGAACTACCATTCTGTTAAAAACATTTTGGAAAGAAAAATTATCGTAAAAACCAAAATAAAATAAGACATACAGGAGGAGCAATCTGAATAATTTGGAGAAATGATTAAATGGACGAAACTGCCCCTTGAATTTGTTTTTTGTTATCTTCCATTGCAAAAAAAGAAAAGAAAAAGTTAATAAAAATCCATAACATGTAAAAATAATCATGGAAAGTTCTTATTTTAGTTGTTCCATTTCATCACCCTAAGGGGGGCGTGATAATGACAATTGTGTCTTAAATCAAAGAGTAAACATTGTTATACAGCCAAAAATAGTCTCACATGCAGGGATTCATTAATAAACCAAAATAGAGAAAGCAAGATTAAGGCTAGGTTCACACTACCATATTATGCACAGTGCATAATACGCTTTCAACTTACCAGTGACAGTGTGAACGCTCCCTCGGCATTCATGTCACTTCCTGTGTGTCGCATTTTGGGCACAGTGTATAATACGCCAACCAAATGCAACACACAGCTTTCTGGACCCAGCGTATGCGCATCATACGCTAGTGTGTCTGGAACTAGGTAAGTAGTCTTGGCTTTCATTGAGCTGTACTTTTTTTTCCCTAGCGTGTTATGCGCTGCGCATAATACGCTAGTGTGAAGCTAGCCTAAGGGAATAGTGATTGTTGGAGGAAGAAAATGTGTGCCAAAAATGTGTGCCAAAGCCACACAAATCCAAAATGAGTAAAACTGCAAAAATGCAGTTCTCTGGCACTAGTGTAGAAATGGTTAAATAAGTTTATTTTAATGGAATAATAAAGTATTTTACTATTTCTACTGGAGTGCCGGAGAACTACATTTTTGCAATGGTTTTTTGTTGCCCAAAGTGGATCTAAAATGGGTGGTGTAATGGTATTTTGTCTACATTTCCCACAATACTATGCAGTTACTTTAAAGAAGTGGGAAACTAAACTATAGTGAATGATGCTTACTAAAACAGCATTACTCAAGCAGAAGCAAAAAAGATTTTGATAACTAAATGCTCTTCTACATTGGTTTTGCATCATTATTGTGAAATATGCACAGTTCACTTGTAGGGACCCCCTCCAGGCCCCCTACCTGTCCAAGCGCTGCAGCAATCTCCTTTATCAAAGGAGTGCGTCGGGAGTATTAAGCTCCTCTCTCAATGCACCCATCTCTTCAGATGCCAGCTTCTAAGCCTGCTGGCAGCTCAGCATAGTTCCATAGTAAGGGCTTGTGATGCCCTGTGGTGGGGAGCATAAGCGTGCCGCAAAATAGTGACGTCTCCAGCCATTCCGGCACCCTTAAAGGGCCGGTGCCATTTTGAAGAAGTGTGCAGTTGAACCTTGTGGCGTGCAAGGGAAGGACCCTGCTCCACAACAGGAGCCCCTGAGGCCTACCTTGCCTCAGGTAGGGACCATAAATGACCTGTACCCTATATTAAAGGGCCATATGCCCATATATTATACTTAAAGGGTCAACACCCATGTATGATGCTGAGTAGGTGAATCCAGCCCCCATGTCCATATCCTACTGCATAAGGATCCAATCCTAGTGACCAGAGCCAGCCCTACAGTAAAGAGCCAATGCTGAGGATTCCTTTAAAGATGCAGTGCACCTTCAAGAGACACAATTCCTGAATTGATTGTGAGTACCCTGGGTTGGCAATCCTATAGGTACAGCTACTTGTAGAATATACCTAGCGAAGAAGTATTTGTGCCTGCATATATTACATTATTTCTGCTACCATTTCATCTCCTCTGTGTGTGTTAAGTTAATAAAGTTGTTATTGTATTTTTACACTAAAGTCCCTGGCGCCCATGTTTTTACACCACACCACACTGCAAAAATACTTATCATGACCATAATCCTCCGAATCCATGCAAGGGCTCACTCCAGAGTATAGAGTCATGAAATGTAACCCATGTTCTCGCGCTAGCCTGTGCTTATAGTAAGGTAATGTACAACCCAGAAACCATCAAATCTCACTATAGCATTACACACTCATAAAAGGAATGATCAAGTATTGACCTAAAAATGGCTGTTATAGATTAGCTTCCTTCTACCTATATTAAAATTTATAGGGTAGACCTTTCTTTCCTCTTAGCAGGTCAGTTTTTGGAGATTAGTATTGCAGGCAGTGGTTGCTCTTATCTCTAGGAGTCTTCTTGTTCTGCTACGTAAATAGTTTGATTGTCTCCCACCCTTATT
>WMED01004081.1:0-21191 GCA_019650415.1 Pipa parva
AACTGAATTCGATTTTGTTGGGATATCCAATTCGACTTTAGTAAATATGCCCCAATGTATAATCTGACATTTTTCAAAGCTTTATTAAACTCCACACGTGTGATTCCTTATCACACAGTTGACCAGTGCTCTTAAAACAACTTCCTTTTGCGACATATGCACCAGTATTAATGTATATGGGCATGATCCCTGAAAGTGCTAGCCTAATTGAAATCGCTTTGTTTGTCGCCGCTGCCCCCTGCTTGTGTGATGTGTGAGCACAGCACAAACTGCTTAACTCCACCTCAGGACTGCTCAGAGACAGCAAAATGTTTACAAAAGGCAAAGAGTTGAAAAAAAAAAAAATCAAGTCCTCCATTTTCCCCCTATTTCTGGCAAGGAAGAAACTACTTTCGAGCCCTGTGCACACAGTGTAATAATAAGAGGATTTACAGTTAGATTTGCTTTCATGCCATTTTAAACCACTGCAAGAAGTCACTTATTCACGCGTAGCTGCGTTAACAAACCCCATATTCTTATCACAGGGCATAAAGAGCAGCCACTGAATGTATTTTATTTGAAGTAATGAATTGGCAGTTCGCTGCCAGCCTTTGTAATAACGTGGAAAGAGGAAAGTTGAAAAAAAAAAAAAACAGAACGCATCGGTGATTGGTTAGTTATAGGATAGAACATATTGCGCAACAATGTAACAATGTATCCGTTGCGAATGTTTGTAAACAAAGTGACTAAAAAGCAAAACATTTTAAAAAAGAAATTATCAACCTTCAAAATAAATCATGCAGAGAATATATGAAAATAAAGAAAGATAAAGAAATAGATGCTTAACACTGAAGATAATGATAGTTTAAACAGAAACACACCTGGTAGCTTCTTCCCCTCCTAAAGATTCAGTTTTTAAATATTGCAGGCAAGGGATATTGTAACAGTTGTCAGCTGGCACATGTAACCAAATGATTTCAAATGCCAACCAACTGATCTAACCATTCTTTGTAGATGGGACGAAGCCATTCAGGGCAGGGGTGAGGGTCTGGCAGGCAGGAGATTAGAAGAACAGATTTGGCTGTGGTTGGAAGAAGTGTCTCTGTTAGCTCCTTTTGCAATACGTCACTGAATATTATGGCTGCTGTTCAGCTCCATTTAAACGTTCGAAATGCAGAACAGCTGCACTCAATGCAATAAGATGCCGAAACTGATTTGAGTATATATCTATCCAGTAGGTCTGCTTAAACAATACATCAACAGGTTAATCGATCCCCTAGTTAATTAAAGACATGGCCGATCAAAGGCAATTATTAAAAAAAAAAAAACAGACATTCTCCATTTTAAGAACATGTTTTACCTATCTAAATAAGTCATTTTTATTGTGTTTCATATAAAAAATGTTTTATTAAAAAAACAGACAAGGAAGATTAGAGTAGAACATCTAAGCTAAAAAAAAAAAAACGATTCTATGAGCAAAAAAGACTTTGGGAGAGAAATGACAGTTGTAATGCACCGATGGATGCGCAAGAGGGAGCCTTTAAACCACGATTGCGAGTGAAAGACTTCACTTTCAGTTATGTGCTGTGTAACAGCAGATACAATGCTAATCCGCAATCAATTGGATCTATCTCACGAGTTGTAAAACCAGTATAAAACATTGGCTAGTTTAAAAAGTTTTTTTTAGAAAGTGCGAGTGTATAGATAAATACACGATAAACAGATCGCAGATTGGGAGGCGCAGTTTTATTTTTAGCCTTAGCACAACATTCCCTTATCCACACTGAAATTCACCTTTTGCTACATTCTTTCAACGCTCCTGAATCTTTATTCTCTAGATCCAGTAAATACGGTGGATCTATATAAAATCACCCATTTTTTAATGAAACATCGGTAGAAAACCTGCTCTAATAAACATTCCGCTGAGACGTGGCACGAATTTTCAGCGACTGGGATCGAATTGCTCGCTTCTCCGACGATGAAGCATTTCCAAGTAAACTGCATCTGTCACAAGGCTCCTTTCCAATAATGCCGAGTAAATAATAGTAAAAAAAAAAAACAAGGATGAGTGCGTGAAGCGACAGAGTGATTATGTCGCTAAACCCTGATTAATCCACGGGGCTTGTCGGTGGCAGGGGAAAGGCGTCAGGCGCGTGCCATACATACACTAAGCGTCAAGCAGTCCCAGCGCTGCAATGAGCTGTCCGTGGTGCTGATACTCTCTCTGTGTTACCCAATGGTGGCAGCTGTCTGCCTCTCACTGTCTGATCTCTGCGTCCCTGCACGGCTCAGACTATCAAGCAGCAATGCTCCCTCTTCTCTCTTTCATTGCTTTAAATAAATAGGCTGCAAGAGTGAATTAAAGTGGGATGATTATGGCGTTTTGATTGGCTGCTGTCACTCATAATGTGATGGACACCTGGGAAGTATGAAATCGCTGCTGCACCGAGATGTTCTCTATAAATAGCACTGCCTCACAGTGGGGCTACATAGGCAATGTGCAGGCGGAATTTACACAGGTCAGGCGTTATGTGAGATCACACATGATGTCACATGTGATGTAAGGATAATATAGTTCCTTTATAGATGATACAGTGAGATACAGATGATACCTAATACATCCTTCCCCTGGATGCTGTATTACTACTATCACTAATGCTGTGATTTTACAGTGAGAATGAAGCTGGCACTCATGAATCAGTAGGAAGCTTCACTGATGGGTTATACATGTATAGGAATACATAGAGTGTTTCTATAGTACTGGGGGGAAGGGTTCTTATCATCTCAGCGCATTGGCATGTCGCTACTAGACTTGCTTGACGCAGGCGAACGCTTTCCCTGCTCGCTATGTAATAAGAAGTGTGCAGCGTATAGCTCCATATCTCCATACACCAGTGTCATATATCAAGGGCAGTGCAATCATTCATACTGCACAATGGATTTCCTGGCGAATGAGTGGGTTTCCGCTCATACATACATTAAATAAATATATATATATATATAATGTGTGTGTCTGTTCCATCTAATCTAAACATCCGATCCATTATCTACCTGTCTGTCTGTCTACCTGTCTGTCTCTCTGTCTACCTGTCTGTGTCTCTGTCTGTCTCTCAACCTGTCCGTTTGTCTCTCTACCTGTCTGTCTGTCTTTCTACCTCTCTGTCTGTCTCTCAACCTGTGTGTCCCTCTACCTGTCTGTCTGTCTCTCTACCAGTCTGTCTGTCTCTCTAATGTTCCAGTGTCTATAATGGGTATAATACAATCAAGGCAAGTGTGTTAATGAATCTGATATAGTATGTAATATTGTATGTGATATAGTATGTAATAGTGTATGTAATATTGTATGTGATATGTGATATAGTATGTAATAGTGTATGTAATATTGTATGTGATATTGTATGTAATAGTGTATGTAATAGTGTATGTGATATAGTATGTAATTGTATGTAATAGTGTATGTGATATTGTATGTAATAGTGTATGTAATATTGTATGTAATAGTGTATGTAATAGTATATGTGATATTGTATGTAATAGTGTATGTGATATTGTATGTAATAGTGCATGGGATATTGTATGTAATATTGTATGTAATAGTGCATGTGATATTGTATGTAATAGTGTATGTGATATTGTATGTAATAGTGTATGTGATATTGTATGTAATAGTGTATGTAATAGTGTATGTGATATTGTATGTAATAGTGTATGTGATATTGTATGTAATAGTGTATGTAATATTGTATGTAATAGTGTATGTGATATTGTATGTAATAGTGTATGTGATATTTTATGTAATAGTGTATGTGATATTGTATGTAATAGTGTATGTAATAGTGTATGTAATATTGTATGTAATAGTGTATGTAATATTGTATGTGATATTGTATGTAATAGTGTATGTAATAGAAGCATTTTCAGATCACAGTCAAACGGATTTTGCTTTTTGATGTATTTACACCAGTCCACTAGCAGAGCTTAGCGCCCAAAGGCATCGGCTGCCACTGTTTTCCTCAGCCTGGCACACGGGTTTCCTTGCCAAGACTGGCAGCCAGCTTTTCTATCGCTGCTCATTGCAAGATCCGGTTTCATTTCATTGACTCTCCTTCAGCTCTGAGTTTTCTCACTCAGCAGCAGTAGCAGCAGCAGATGCAAGGAGGGAACTTTCCCTGTGTGATCTTCCTCGGATAGGGGAGGGGGGTTTGTATTCTCTCCTGAGCCCGAGTTCCAAACAATATCACTCTCACACAGGCTGCTGGAGTCAGGCCCTGGAGGCAATACCGGTGCCAGCGGATTAGTGATAGCGAACTGGTTCCTCCGTCCCCCTAGCGCCCACCTCTCATTCCCCCTTTACTGTGGATGACAGAGCAGTGACGCGAACCTCACGCCACGCCCTCCCAGGTATCTCTCGCATTCCATTGGTTGGCAAAAGAAGGGCGCTGCGCAAAAACAGACACACTGAGAGCTCGAGGCTCAGACACTGCCAGCAGAGATCCCAGGAGCAAGGCTGGGGACAGAGCCACACACAGTGACAGCAGTGCACTCTCATTCAGACACAGTGACAGCAGTGCACTCACACACAGCAGTGCACTCACACTCAGTGACAGCAGTGCACTCGCACTCAGTGACAGCAGTGCACTCGCACTCAGTGACAGCAGTGCACTCACACTCAGTGATGTTACTGAGGGAGAGCAGTATGGAGACGCTGGCAGGTGACATTGGGCAGAGTGAATGAAAGACAATAATACATTGTCTCTCTCTAGTGACAAGACCGGACAAGCGATCGGACTTTCACGCTGGTCCACGATTTAAATCTGCTGAAACACCATGTGCAGTGGAACGAGGAGACTGTGCGACCCGGAGGGGGCGATGCCAGAGAAATAACCCAGGGACTTGTCTTCTTGGGATTTACCGTTGTGTGTTTGCGGAGGGGCAGCTGGAATAAAGGGGGGGATTGTGCTGAATCTCATGGTGACTGCCAGGGATGAGGGGGGCGCCTGGATTCCTGTGATACAGACAGTCACCCAGTCTCTCTGGAAAGGATAAAAAGTCCACTTTTTTTTTTTCTGATTTTTTTCTCCTTTTTTTTTTAACTTTTGTGTTTTGTTTTTTGGAACCTCCCGGGGTTTGGAGAGATGCTCGGGCTATTGTTACTGATGTGCTGCGTGGATGGTCTTCTCTCCCAGCTTTCCTACAAGGTGCAGGAGGAGAGGGACCACGGTACTTTCGTGGGGAATATCGCCGAGGATCTGGGCTTGGACATGACAAAACTTTCCAGCCGCAGGTTTCAGACTGCGCCCAATTCCAGGACTCCTTACCTGGAGCTGAACCTGGACAACGGGGTGTTGTACGTTAACGAGAAGATAGACAGGGAGCAGATCTGCAAGCAGAGCCCCTCCTGCCTCCTGCATCTCGAGGTCTTCCTGGAGAACCCCTTGGAGTTTTTCCGAGTGGAGATCGAGGTGCTGGACATTAACGATAACCCTCCGGCCTTCCCTGAGTCTGACATCCAGGTGGAGATCTCGGAGAGCGCCACCCCCGGCACTCGCTTCCCCTTAGAGAGCGCCTATGACCCAGACGTGGGGAACAATTCCCTGCGCACCTACCAGATCACTGCCAACAGCTACTTTCACCTGGATGTGCAGACACAAGGGGACGGCAACAAGTTCGCCGAGCTGCTGCTGAAGAAGCCTCTGGACCGGGAGCAGCAGGACCAGCACAAGTACGTTCTGACAGCTGTGGACGGGGGGATCCCTCAGAGGACGGGGACAGCTTTACTCACCATCAAAGTGCTCGACTCCAATGACAACGTGCCTGTGTTTGATCAGTCGGTTTACACCGTGTCGCTGCCTGAGAACTCGCCCCCCGGGACATTGGTCCTACAGCTCAATGCCACCGACCAGGATGAAGGTCAGAACGGGGAGGTGGTGTATTCCTTCAGCAGCCACAACACTCCCAGGGTCCGGGAGATTTTTGGGATTGACCCTCGCACAGGTAGAATAGAGATCATAGGGGAACTAGACTACGAAGAGAGCAGCACCTACCAGGTCTATGTCCAGGCTAAAGACCTGGGGCCAAACGCCGTGCCCGCTCATTGCAAGGTGCTGGTGAAGGTGCTGGACCTCAATGACAACCCTCCCGAGATCAGCTTCAGCACGGTGAAGGACTCGGTGAGCGAGAGCGCCTCCCCGGGCACAGTGGTGGCTCTGTTCAGCGTCACAGACAGAGACTCGGAGAAGAACGGGCAGATCGATTGCGAAATCCTGGGAGAAGTTCCTTTTCGCCTCAAACTCTCCTATAAGAATTATTACACTGTAGTGACCGATGGCTTGCTGGACCGGGAGGCCATGGCTTCCTACACTGTGACCGTTTTGGCCAGAGACAAGGGAACTCCACCGCTCAGCTCCACCAAGTCCATCCAGGTGCAGGTAGCAGATGTCAACGACAATTCCCCAAGCTTCACCCAGCCTGTTTATAATGTCTATGTGATAGAGAACAATGTCCCAGGAGCTTACATCTCAGCAGTAAGTGCCACTGACAAAGATGAGGAAGAAAACGCAGACATTTCCTACTTCATCCTGGACTGTGACATCCAGGGCATGTCAGTCTTCACCTATGTGTCCATCAACTCAGAAAACGGCTACCTCTATGCCCTGAGGACATTTGACTATGAACAGCTCAAGGATTTCAGCTTTATGGTGGAGGCCAGGGATGGAGGGTCACCTCCTCTGTCCAGCAATGCCACTGTTAATATTATCATTGTAGATCAGAATGATAACGCCCCTGCCATTGTCTCTCCCCAGGGCAGAAATGGCACAGCCAAAGAGCTTTTACCAAGGGCTGCTGAGCCTGGTTACCTATTCAGTCGTGTGGTGGCTGTTGACTCAGATGAGGGTGAAAATGCCAGGATCACTTACAGTATTTTAAGGGGCAATGATATGAGTCTGTTTCGAATAGACTGGAGAACTGGAGAACTAAGGACAGCGAGAAAAATAGCCAATAAAAGAGACGCACAGAGACCTTTTGAGTTGGTGGTGGAAGCCAGGGACCATGGTCAACCACCCCTTTCTTCCACTGCCCTTATCCAGGTTCAGCTTGTGGACAGCTCTGTAGAGAAGCCACCTGGAGATCTGAGGCCCAGCCGATCCAATGATACAGCTTTGGACCTTACACTGATTCTCATCATTGCCCTAGGGTCAGTTTCTTTCATCTTCTTACTGGCCATGATTGTGCTAGCTATCAGGTGCCAAAAGGAGAAGAAGCTGAACATCTACAGCTGTTTGGCCAGTGACTGCTGTATGTGTTGCTGCTCTTGTTGTAGCAGGCAAGCCAGAGCTCGCAAGAAAAAGCTTAGCAAGTCAGACATCATGTTGGTGCAAAGCTCCAACGTGCCCAGTGCCACACAAGTGCCTGTGGAAGACTCTGGGAGCTTTGGGTCTCACCATCACAACCAGAATTATTGCTACCAGGTGTGTCTAACTCCAGAGTCTGCTAAAACTGACCTGATGTTTCTGAAACCTTGCAGCCCTTCCAGGAGCACAGACACAGAACACAACCCCTGTGGAGCCATAGTGACAGGATACAGTGACCAACAACCAGATATTATCTCCAACGGAAGCATATTGTCCAGCGAGGTAAGTCTGAACCAGTCTGAAGAGAGACTAGCCACTTGTTTATGTATGTCACGTCCATTCCTCCTGCATTGATTCATTGGCAGCTAAGCTATATTAAAAGGTTAACGTTCTAAAGAACTTTCCTCTCTGTAACCAGATGTTTCTGATCTTTTATTATCTGAAAATCCCCTTTCTACGCTTATTTACCCAGTTAAATCCTCCTAGATATGCTTAGTAATGTTGCTTCCTTTGATTTTCCAATTTTCTAGTAGAAAGACTTATTATGGTATGCCTTGCCCTTTTGGAATTTATGAAATCATCTAATGTTATTTAGCTTGCCTTTCCACATCATGTAGTATTTTTTATTTTTTTATTTTGTACTGTAATAGAAAAGCAAGGCACTAGCTGAATGCTAAGACTGTAAGCCCTGTATGCTACCCAAGTGTATTAGAATTCCCATAGAAAACTGTTGCAGCCAACAGAGCACACAGCTTGAATCTGAATGAATGGTGTCTGGCAAGTAGCAGTAAGGATGTATTTGGTTTGCCCATAGATGTCTTCAGATGAACCTTATTTATAGAGCGGAATGACAATTGATTTATTGGCTAAGGTCTCAATCCGTTGGATTCATTACCTATATTGTTTGCCAGGTGCATGGGCATATATAATGATTATATAAGGCAACATGACATTTGGGAGGATTTTAAGTGGGTGGGAAATGGTTGGTTTATGTTATAAGGTGATTTCATTTTTTATTTCCACTGAAGTAGCTTGAATGTTTCATTTCTTGCAATTCCTTTAACCCTTTACCTGTTATATGTTTTGGAGTCCAGACTGTGGTTTTCAGTATGTCCGATTTGTTTTAAACCCCACCCATTTCACGTGCAATGGTCTAAGTGTTTGTGACCACATTAACTCCTACACTAGCAACTGTTCAAATTCAAATCCTTTTAGATGTTGGCAAAGGATGATGGGACATTTATTCCAGGCTCCTTAGAAGAGTTGGCATTTCTGTGTGGCTTCAAGCAATGCCATAAGGTTTTGCCATTTTATTAAATGCTACTGTGTGGTTATGAAGTTGTTTTGTATGTTTCAGTCTGGCCCTAAAGGGAAGGAGAATTGAAGCAGAAAATGGTTAACATTTGCACAGACTGCTATTGGTTGTGTACTCACTCTGTATACTGTGGTTGATCTAACAGTTCAGTAGCTCCAAGCTATGTTATATTGCTTTGGATTAGTACCTGCAGACTCCAATTGTTTTTCATTTATTTTTTTTAGAACAAACAACGCACTGAACTCAGTTATCTAGTTGACAGACCACGACGGGTAAACAGGTATGAACTGTTCTTGGACTTGTCTTCCTGGGTGATTGTTTTTTCTGTGTACTAGTTAGTTACTATTGGGACTCTCCAATCATTATTTAACCCTCTTGCTGCCAGAAACAATTGAGAATGTGATGTATGACAGTGGCCAGGAGGCATGGAGACAGGTAAAAGTGGGAGTTACAGGGATCCATTATTTAACAAGGAGAAGCAATTAATTATGATTCTCATTTTCATCCTTCTAAGACTAGTAATGTTGCCTATATTTTAGGCCTATGCTTTGTAGAACTATCAATATGTATTCTGGTGCATGAGGCACAGAAATATTAAATGACTTGTCCAAGGTCATAGCTGCAGAAAAAGCAATCGAACTGGAACCTTCCTGAGTCCACTGCCTTAATCAGTGAGGCAGCTCTTTTACTGATCATATGCATTGATTAACTGGGTCAGGATATTAATTCAATTCCAATGAAAATTCTGCACAAATACTAGTAAATATATATATGCGTTAGTGATTTTAGTAGTGTTTGGTTTGCTTGATATTTACAACCCAGTTATAAAGAAACACTTTAATCTCTCATGTATGTATCTATATATAACACTTACTCTCTCCAGCTAGCTGTATTTTGGCTGCAAATAATGTTATCCCTATAGCTTATTCCTATAGCTATCATGAACCCCTTATATATACACTTTACTGCAGCTAGTATGCCTATTGAATTGCCCCTCGTATTTATAGATGAACTGTCTGTATTTTTGTTCACACTGAATCATTTCAAAGGCTAAATGAACAGGTCTGAACAAACAAAGTCACACAATTTCTAGGCGACCATTAGAGCTTACAGTCCTATTATTTCTGACGTCAGTGCTATTCTGTTTCCATGCAGTGAAATAATTATTTGTTAACCCTACAAGCTATGTGCCAATTCTTAACAAAAAAATAAAAAAAAAAGACAATGGCGTAGATAAAACATTTATGGAGTTCATAGTCAGGTTAGAGGTGATAACATTCCCCTGTAGGGGCTCATTTCAACCTATGAAGCCCCAGTTGAACAACGCTGACTTATAAACTTGATTTGGGAATGTGATGTCATTCTGCTACAGATCTAACATATCTCTATTAGTAACATGATCTTGATGCATCCATATAATGTCTACATAATGTAGCAGTTCTAGCTCTGACTCTGTATATTTATACATTCATATCAACATTAGATACATGAGCTTTTCAGTCTATTATTAGTGCAGTTCTTTCAGCTGCCGTTGGATGGCAGAAGAATATTTCATTTGTTTCACTGTGTTCTTCTCCCCCACACTTTTTCTGTTTGCAGTTCTGCATTCCAGGAAGCAGATATAGTAAGCTCTAAGGATAGTGGTCATGGAGACAGCGAACAAGGAGACAGTGATCATGACGCCACTAATCGAGGTCAATCCTCTGGTAAGTCTGCTGGGGGGGGGGGGTTTAAACATGATGATACCCATTCTCTTTAACCATCTGATAGGGATAACAAAATGGTCCATACATTTTCTTTACCCAAGGGGTTAATAACTTGCCATTTTCCCCAACATATTCATTATTAATTGTATTATTTTAAATCACTTATTTTATACCCTTGGAAAACTATAGAAAATACAGTGTGTCACAAATACTACCTACCACACATGTAACAATCCACCAATTCAAAACGTCAGCCCAATCACTGCAACTCATAAAGGGGTAATTTATTTTATATTTAATAATATAGTTACTGTGCACTTTCACTTACAGCTGCTGCTGCACTCAATTCCCATCTAATCTGCACAAATAAAGGATTGCATTGCAAATGAATTAATCTTATTAATAAACTTTTTTTTGGAGTACAGTTAAGAATTTGTATATTAAACTGCTTTGTGTGTTTGAAATAAATCAGTTTTAAAATGAAACAAACCAGGTTGATTCGCTTTGTCGGTTTACTTTACCAATACTGGTCTTAGTGGGCACCTATCCTCTCTGTTTATGAATCTATCTATAATCTTTAGGGCAGTTTATTCTAATTCAATCTATCCATTCATTATCATCCATGAATTTGCATAGATTGTCATCACTTTAAGACAGCCTCAGCGGGTGTATAACAATTAGTAAACTTTTCCCACGCAATAATTCAATAGTTCAAAGTATCCAAATACTAATTCGTGTGCAGGTCCCAGGACCTTGAATACATCTAGCAATTGATGGCAGAGACTATAGAATTCTCCAGCTGTCCTTATGCACAACATGCCATCCATTAGGGTGAATGCAGTGATATAGACATGATTACCCGAAGCCCTTTGCAGGCACTAGGCAGGATTTGCACAGGCAGACGTTGCTGGAGATATGAGAGGATCTGTCTTGGCCTTTGGCTTGCATAGTGTTTGGTGCATTGTATACCCAGGCAGTGGGAAATCCTTTGAATGGAAAAGGCCCCTTTCTATTTTTACAAGTCATTAATATGCAGGCCTAATGAGAGTTCAGAAGAGCCAAGAATCCCTGGAGGTCGCTGCTCCTTGTGGGACTTCATGGTAAAGTGAACAGAGAGTCTATTTAGTGTCTGGGAAACTGCTCACTATCTCAGACTTGCCAGAAGTTTACATTCAGCACAGAGGATCCTTTCTTTCTCTTGCCCTATAAGTATGGGGGGGAGCTGATTTATTGTTGCCTTGACTTAAAGAGATCTGTCTCGACCTATTTTATTAGCAATCACTTTAATAATGTAAGCGTTTGTAGGGATAAACAGCAGACAGTAGTCGCACTTTGGTATTTTCAGTTTTCAGTCCCAAGGAGACTTTAAACAAGGTTAGTTTATCAGCATAATGACTTGTAATTAGGGAGCACTGAATGCTTAACTAACATCTGCTGTTTTAGCAGTGCATATACAGAAAGTACATGACGGTGATTTGAAAGTAGAGAATGAGATGTCATTATATGGAGCAAAAAAAAAAAAATCACATTTTAAAAATTGATCATCATAGACGTAGAGCTGCAAATAACATTGTTTCTCTATGGGATATACCTCTAACAGGCGATCTCATTTAATTAGAGGAAAAAATATACAAGGGGTTATATAGATGGACGTGTGATGTAACTTGCACTGTACTAAGATACTAAATATCGATTTTCTTTTGTGGTAGGAAACCCTGGTATGTTCTCAAAATGGGAGGTATTTGTTACTTACTAAATGTAATTCCCAGAGGATAATAGTGTATATCTATCTACATATGTGTATGTTTTGCTGAATATTTTAGTGCATCCTTCACTTATGAACATTCTGATATGATTAAAAACAAATAAAAGCTGAAGCATTTTTTTAAATAAATAGATATTATTGTAAGATAACATGATACTGTTACTAATCAACTGATGTTTAAACAGCCCAGTTTAAATCTCCTGTTTTTGCACTTGCTGTGATTTATTATTGACAAACTCTGGGTCATTTGGTGCGTTACATTGTTTTCATTACATGTTTGGTGATTTCATGACTGATGATGTGTTTTGTTTTAGTGATTGCATTAGCAAGTGATAACATTTTGGCTGTAATCGAGGGTAATTACATATTATTTAGATACATGTGTGATGTGTCAGTGGAACCACAAAACATGCAGATTTGCCTGAGCAGGAAAAAGGAAAACTGTCAAATTCTAAGTTTAGAATTTCCTAAGCTCAAACACCCTTTCAAGTTATTATTTTTTTTTTTTACAATCTCTATATCTAGCAATAGAAGGGTCTCTCTCATCTATCTACTGTCTATCATCATCTTATCATCTATGAATCTAACTATTCTAACAATGAAATTCCTAACCCCAGCTACTTATCATTGTGACATGATTAAAGGTCAGTGTTTGTAATTATTGAGCCAGGGCTGCACATGGACATGCATGACTGGGTGATATTATGATGTGGTTCACTTCCTGGATCGCCTAGAAGCAGTGATATTTGTCTGGACTTTATATATGCATCTGTTATTAAATCGACTGCTTTATCACTCATCTCAGGTAATTTGCTCTTCTTGGCAATTTTATGGTCGATTTAAAAAGTGGCCATTAATTTAGAACTTAACTCTACCTACAGTCTCTCAATTTTTCTGGCCACTGGTTTAGATCTATGGTTTAATGTGCTCAACATTGCGGTGGGCTATTGAGCAGCATGGTGGATGATTTTAAATCAGACATGCTCTGAGAGTTATTCCTAGAGGCTTCTGGGATTTCGAAATCTGGCCTGTGCATTGCTGTTTCTAGGTTTTAATGAGCTAAGTTAGGAGTACACTTTCTAATTAAAAAATACATACTAATAAATAGTTTCAAACATAAAATTTGTATTTAGTTATTACAGTCTTCTCTATACATTTTAAACTCACAATTGTGCTCATTTTGTTTTGGTTTTTTTTGAAGCACATGAAGACATATGAAGCACATTTAGTTTACCTTTACAATTGCAATGTTGACCATGCTTGTGAAGTGGTTAGACATCAAAAGAAAGACAACGATTCCATAATTCTTTTCTAATTGAAGATAATTAGCCACAAAGCTACAACAGATAACCTATTTGAGGAATGTTAGTTTCAAATGTTTGGGTCCATGTGTATGATCAATGTGAGTTAAAAGCAATAAAGACCAGTGACCTCATAAAAATGCAGATTTTGACCTGCTGCCTGATGAGTTAGGTTAAATGGCACCGCAGTGACTTAATCTAGTCCCTTGTCTATAATTTCATAAATATTAGAATGACTCTGATGGTATGATTTGGATATGTATTTCCTGGGACACATTTAAACGTCCAGTATGATTTAAGAATCGGTGCTATGAATTGCATGTCAGTAAAATAGACTGGCTGACCAATAAGCCCCTTTTCCTTGCTATATTACAAATACCAGTGCTTTCTACACCCTTAAACTGCCAGGGGCTTTTAGCTGCAAGCAGAAAATTGCCTACCTCTCAATTGCTTTTATTCCCCCACCCTCCCCCCAATGCCTTATAGAAACTACTTTTTTCCTGTAGACTGTATTACAGCGTTATATTAATGTTAATTTTATATGTCTGGGATACTTTATCACAATGATATGGGGATTTTTTTTCTCCCTTTAATTAATAAGGTTATTATTAATATCAATCCAATCTATAAATAACTCATCTCATAAATTAGAATGTAACAACCCAGAGCTGTGTAAATGCCTTCCCTCCATCCCACTTTTCCACCCTCCCCATTACACACATAATCAGACCCTCTGCCCTGCCCTTCTCCCAGGGAGAGGAAACAATGTGGCATGAATGGATGTCAACACTTCCACACAGTTGCTATTCATGTGATGGGATTTAATATCTGCATTTTTTTTTCAAATAAATACTTCCAGCTCCCCCAGCATTTAGACTGTTTTAAACCCATTATGTAGACTAGCTTTGCAATCGTCAAAAAGCAGGTTATTCACATTTTCTCCATATTTTTTTAATTTAAATCCTAACATTTTATGTGTGTCTGTAGATTGCATTTCTCCTCCCAATCATTTCACAGTCAATCTTCAGGTAGGTAAAAAAAAAAAATAAAAAATGCCTGCCCTTACAATCAAGCAGTACCTTCCCATCTCATTACTTGTATTTGCACTGAGGAGTAGAAAAGATTAAACTTGTCTCTTCCTGTAGAAAACTCTCTTCATTGCTTCCATGCCCCACCCGTCTTGATTCTTTCATCCCAGCTGCAGTTCACGTCTGTATTCTTCAACAGCTCAGTGATCAGTAATTTCTTTCCAGACTTCTGCATACTTATTATCAATGGAAGGTTACAATTCCAGGCAGAGAACGCTGTGTGGTGGTACATAGCTTCATTTAAAATAAAAGTCATTAGAAAGTGAGATCAATCTGCAATAAAGGTCTCTCCATTTAGTGCCCTTTAACCACTTGTTGATGATTTCTTCCCTTTTTTTAAATTTTTACTAAGTGCATTCATGGCATAAAGAATGCGAATCTAATTAGAATGCATTGCACTGTTGGAATGTTAAACAGAAATTAAAGTTGATTTGGCTGCTGCGGGAAGAATAAAATGTAATGCATTATAGTTGCTGCTATCTAAATTCAATTGTCAGCTTCTGGGGTCATTTATTTTTTGTGACCCAGTATGTTGTGTTGAATTTTTTTTTTTTATAAAGCAGAGAGAGGAGGTGTAAGTTCACAAAATATTACATTTTTACCAACATTAACTCTAAACTGGACTTCAGATAATATTTCAGCCATTTTAGAACAATGTTTTGGGAACAGAGATCTTATAATTAAATCTCCATGGAGTTCTCTAACTAGAAACTTTGCACTGTTTACCCACTCTTTTAATGCAATAAAGGCTTATTTTAAAATTTCTTATATGCATATTGATCACCCCCCCATCCCCTTTAAAAACCTTCTGGATATAATTTACAGTGTCGTCAGAGCTACTAGTTCATGGATTTATAGATAAAAAGTCTCAGTGCTAGAGTTAATGCACCGATTCTATTTATCAAAGGAAATTCATTTAAGGCAATGTCAGTGTTTTGGAAAGAAAAGTATTTTAATGTGCGGCAATCTCCCATCACTCACTTTTTCCTGTTTACATTTGGTGCTCCATCATTCTGCCAGGCATTGTATATTGTTTATGTTTCACAGTTGGAGCCGTACATTCTCATACATTTGGCCTATGCATTCTCAGGTTTAGCAGCATATCAGCAAGTTGTAAACAACCCCCCACTGTGTGGCATAATGTAATTCAATCAAGCAGCCATGTGCCTCTGGAACCAAACCCTTCACTGCATCTGTTTCAGTTGTCAGTTATCTGTGGACATCCAGTAATCAGAGCTGTATATTAGGTGGACATATTGCATTTCTAATCCTTAGTATGTCAGTTTAATAACCTTGTTATTATATACCCCAGTTACACTCAGCATTGAGTTTATGACGTTAGCACTGTTTACCCTTAATAGAGGAATTTATGTCTTGGCGAAGAGGCATGATTTTATGTCTGTAATCCAATCAGATAGAAAATTATCAGGACTGATTCAGTTAAGTGTCAAGCCAAAAAAAAAAAATCAGTCAATTAAGGTGTTATGTGTCATCTGAAATCTTAATAGCTTTAGAGGACGAGAGGAAAAACTGCCAGGATATGTATGGATGGACAAGTGTTTGCAGACAGAGATCTAAGGCACTTGTCAATAGTATCAGCAACTGCATCTCACCTTGCTGTAGATATCTGTGCTCAGCTAATCATGCTCTTTTGCAAAAGGATGGCATGCAGCTGCAATATTCTCAATAGACTTTAATGGATAAAAGCTGTGCTGTGCTTAATATGATTTTTGATTCATTAACCCTTCTGTCCCTCATGTTATCATTTTTGTAATAACATTGTCTATTTTTATCTTACGCTATGTACAGCAATGTCCCAGCTCACAGAATTCTTATGTTTGTGTATTGATTCTAGATGGGTAAGATGCAAACAAATGACAAAGAGAACGATAAGGCATCAGGGCAAGTTTAATAAGGATAATAATACAAAATAATGTACAAAACAGGTGCTAAAAAAATAACATTACCATAAAAAATGAAAACGTTCCACAGGCCTTTATTACTACTATACATTGAATGTGCAATTTATTTATTTTTTATGAATTCTTTGAAGTATAATATTTTATTTAATATATAAGGTTATAATCACTTTGTTGGGATTTTTGGGGCACTTCATAAATAGATATTATTTAATGATCTAATGATGTACAGTGGTAAAGGCCTCAGTGAAAAGTCATCAGCAGCCCTTCCTACCTTGTATATTTGCAGGAAGCTTTCTGTTTCCATCAGCAGAGTAGTCTGGGCTCTTAACACCCAGATTTGGTAGCCACCAACTCTCTTGCCAATATTTTGTATGTGCCCTGGTTCCACCTTATACAGTGGCTTCTGTTATTACTTATGTTTAACTAGGACCTTCTGAACTCTCAGTTTTTGCTCCACCCACCCCTGATCCTGGAGTATAGTAACATTGTATCTTTTAACAAACTTTTTAGTTCAGTAATTTTTTTATTTTTTATCTTTGCTATAAGGCTTTTTCCCATGAAGCAGACTTCAACAATTCAACAATGTTTGAAAATTACAAAAACTCTTTCCTAGGTGAAGGGTTCTGCACAAGGACATATCAGAGGGAAAAAACTTATTTTGTAGTATTAGTAGGGCACTGGAAAGAGTAACATAATAACAATATATTAGAAAACTCTCCTGGCATAAATACATTAAAAATTATATATATATATATATATATATATATATATATATTTGACTTTGCATTCCATTTAAGTAAATAAAGGAATGTGTCATCTGTTTTTGGGCCATTCAAAGCTAGGTGCCTTAGGCCACTGCCTTTTAGGTTTAACAGTTGTGCCAACCCAAAAGATGGCCTCATTTAACAAAGAGAAAAGAAAACACAAAGCCATGAAACCTAAATGACGTGCCAATCCATATAAATTAAGTTGTTTTATACTTGGTAGAAGAAATGAACAATTTACTTTGTAATAAATATATATATTTATCACCACTTTCCTTTTTTTAATTAATTTTCTATTTTTCTTATGTTTGGGTAATATTAATTAAGGGCCATATTGAGTTATTATCAAAGATTTTCTTGAAAATGGGCCACATTAATGATGGTTCGACCCCAGGTTATCAGGTCTCATTTTCTTAGCACCTAAAGGACCAGTTTCACTCAGAAAAGGAAAGAAAATCCCCTTTATATTGTCAGTTATTTCTACATAGAATGAATAAAAATGTTATCTTTAAAGTTGAATTCCTGATTTGAACTTTGAGGTTTTTTTTTTAATCCTTTTTGTGGTTTCACTCTTCTTTTATCTGATAAAATAGTCCTATCATGCATATTCATGAAGTATGTCAGAAACTGTTATTTGGCTGCCAGCTAAAGTGGGGAAAGATAACACAGGCCAATAAAAATCAGTAATTCAAAGTCAAAAGATGCCATTTTATCAGTCCTATATAGAAATAACTGTTATATCATCTAAATATGATATTTTTCTTATGAAACTAGTACTATTACCCAAGTAATTTAACTTGGTAATATTTTTCACATTACAGATTAATTTACTGATCCTTGGGCCAAGACCACATTCTGTTCTGCTCTTTTTCTGTAACCACAAAAAAAAATGTTTGGTAATAGTAGTTTAATGATGACTATGTTCATGTGTGTCCATTGTTTACTGTGACAAATATTGTCCCAGAGACATTTTGTCAAGGTAAACTGTATTATGACAATGCACACTGCAGTTGTGATTGCCAATAGGCTGCCTTGGGTGTGGTCTTTGTCATGTTTTACTTGTGTTTTGTTGCCCCTTAAAAACCTTGTTTCCATTAACATAGCCTGGTGAGCTTAGTACAGTTAAGATAAATGTTGTCTGCATAAGTAGAGAATGGTATTTTTAATTAGATTTTTTTTTTTAATGCCATATCATATAACAAAAATCTGCTGTGTACAGAGGCATCAGAAATTATTATAAGATTTTAATTATGAAAGGAAGATTTGGGGATAATAACATCAGTTTAAGCAATAATACTAAGTTAAGCCTTATCATATGACTTAGGTTAGACTACGGGTCGGCAACCTATGGCTTTCGAGACAGATGTGGCTCTTTTGATGGCTGCATCTGTCTCTTTGACTGTAACGAGCAGTGTTCACATGCAAGCACCGCTCTTTACAGTCTGCCGGCTAATTACCAGCAAGCACTGAAGAGACACCTCTCAGCACTTCCAGGTTGCTAGCCAATCCAGAGCCACTGATGTCACCGCGCTTCCGGTTTGCTAGCCAATACAGAGCCACTGACATCACCTATGTGACGTCACACATGACGTCAGCAGCTCCGGATTCAAAAGGGCTTTGCAGAGCCGCACGTATATGGCTCTCTCAGCCAAAAAAGGTTGCCAACCCCTGGGATAGACAGACAACACAGGCCACTAAGAATTATTGTGTTTAACCCATCCATCAGCATGCCCATTACTCTAGCTGTTGTATAACCATCTATTATTGGCAAGTCTCTCAGGCAATGTAATGTATGTTTCCTTTAAAAGCAGCCAAAGGTAAACTGGGACACAACCTGTGATTTGGATGGCTTGTAAACTCAGCAGTATTCTTTAGAAGGAAATCATGACTATAAAAACAGTAAAAGTGCAGAGATCTATATAGCCAGTGTTACCTTGGCCTAAGGCTACTATACACCGAAGGGATCTCTAAGAAATAATGTCAGTAACTGAAACCGAGATGCATGTGGTTGGCTACAAAGTAACTTGTGTGGCCCTGACCTTAGTGTAAAATGAAATTGAGTAAGGCTGCCCAGCAACTAATATCCATGACTATCGCTTAACGCCAGCAGCCATTAGTTAAAAAAAAACATAGTCTATTTTTGAACAATAGTCAAAGGTGTAAAGAGCTTTCATGTCAATAAGTTAAACACCATTTGCTAGAAATGACTAGCACTGATATAAAAATATAATTCTTAAACTGTGAAGGGAAATTTACTTTAAAATGGAGCTAAATTCAGTCAGTCTTGACAAGCCAAGACATTCCCTTACAGCTACCAGAGTCCTTAGATTCACAGTGTGGAGAACTCCAGTAGCTCTGTGAGCAGATTGTCCCCTCAGCCCTCTGACCCAGGGATGTCATTTAACCAGCAGTCAGCTCAGCTAAGTCCAAGTTTCACATGCACAGACAAGGTTTGTGCAGTAGACATGGGACAATCAGTGAGGGGGGCGGTGGATATTCCTAACTCTCTGCAGCGGAAACACTGTGTTTTTTATTTCAGTATTTAAATGAAGAGCTCAGTCAGCTTCAGGGCAAGCCCCCTGCCTGTCTGACAGTGCTAATTTTGCTAGTAAGTGGCTGGCTGGAATTTAGCATGCCAGCTAGTCTGTGACTTCAGCTGCCCTTTAATTGACAAGTGTATCAAAGCATCAATTAATTTGTGAATTGAAGTTGCATATTGTAACTCTCAATTCAAATTTCCTACACAGAAAACCTGATTTTTAAGGATAACGTTTTTTTTTTTTTACTAATTGCACAAGGGCATGTTCAATTTGTGCATTGCACTAAAAGCTGCTAATCAACTTTTTTTTTTTTTTTGCAGTCCATTATTTGCCAATTGAATGTGTATTGTTAACATGTCAAATGTATTCAACATTGTTGACAGATCACATGCAGAAATACACACTGGAAAATACAGTTGCCAATAATTGAAAATATTCCACTTTAGAATTTATTTTATTTTAAGAAATCTATGGAGGACAGGATATGCACAAACAGTATTGCATTAATGCGTTCCTTTGGACGTCTTGGGAAGCTGTTTTGAACTTTATAAGTGTGATTCCATTAGGGGTGGAAATATTGGGGGTTTGTCTAGCTATCTGGGTGCTATTTCTTACTGAGCTAGAATAACTGCAAGTAAATCATAGAAAAGATGTCCCTGCATAAAATGATTATATGATGATTTCTTAACATCGTTAAGGTGCATTTTGTCTGTTTTCCACAGATGAGTAGAAAGGTAATTTTTGTTCATTTAAGACAATTTGAAATGTATCTTTATTTTCATCTTTTTTAATTTTCGAATGATTTGTGTTCTGTATCATCTCAGTTGCTCGAGATCACCATTCTATCATTGTAGCCACTCTATGCCCCTTTGGAGCACTTGAGTCTAGACATCTGTCTCGTTTGCCATTATTGAAATCCAGCTGAAAGGTCTATATTTAAAAAAAGGAAATAGAAAGGTTAAAGGGGACAAACTTACATATGTATTGGATGGCAGACGAACAGCGCTAATATATTGATATTTCCGATGTCAATTTTTATTAAGCCCAATAAAACCAATTTTATCACTGAAAAGTGTTCACCTGGTTTAGGGTGGCAGAAACCTATTGTTTAATTGGGAAATGATCCTGTCACTTAGCCAGTCAGATCATCTTTCATGTCAAAAAGATGGGCAATATTGATAATCTATAATTATGGAACAGGACCCTCATAGAAAACAGTGCAAAGTGTGTCAGATTTAATAAATCAATATTTATTGATAATGTTTTTTCCGATAATCCTATTTTTACCAAAATAGCAATATCATTAAAATAATCTGTTTCTCCAGTATTTACTAGCCAAAAAATTCAATTTTTGTACATATCCCCTATTGAGTAAAGAGATGATATACAAACCCCAAAGTCAGAAAAGTTGGCACGTTGTGTAAATCGTGAATAAAAACAGAATACAATGACTTGCAAA